>APFE031025778.1:7909-138929 GCA_000404065.3 Pinus taeda
TTGAGACTTATCAATTGGCTAAAAAAAGTGTTGCTTTTTGTATCCTCATAATGTGCTGTCAATTCTTCCATAAAAATTGCCCAAGTGATAATTTATTTACGAGAGCAAAGCCATTGATATCATACAAATTGATTTCGTTCCAAATATAAAGTTGCAATATGTACCTTTTGTGTGTTTTGCACATTATTGAGATCAAAAAATTGCTCCATCTGTAATATCCATGTTGTGGGATCCTTGCCATCAAAATTCCTCATATCGATTTTTGGAATATGGTGGGTCTTCGATCCCACATTAGAGTCTATGATATCATGATTAACATTTCTTTTGTTCGCATCATGAGTTTCCTTTACTACCTTTCCACCATTAGTAAGTATTTCTTGTAGAAATTTTGTCAAATCTGTCTTCAAGTCTGCCATGTCTCTCTTCGAGTCTGTCTTTAAATCTATCTTCAAATCGTCCATCTTAGTCTCCATGCCCTTTATCTTAGCTTCTATTAGCTTTTGTGAGAGTGACATTTGTTGCACTTGGTCTTTAAATTTTGATAAATCATGTAGCATTTCTTCCTCTTCTTCATGAGTCATGCTAGAGCTTTTAGGTTGCTTACTAGGTGTTCGCATTTTCTTTCCTCGGGGCATCAGTTAACCGATAATAATTCTCTACTATGCCCTTTGAATTCCTTCAAAATAAATTTTCAAACCAAGCTTAAGCAAAAATTTAAAAAAATCTACACACCTTTTTTCACTTTGTAGGAGCTCGATATTGCCGTTGATGTAGCTCTGTACTTTCGGACCATCCAGTTCTTAAATTGCAAACTGCAATAGCCCTCTGTGTCCTCTTTCCAATGCCACCAGTGTGATCCAAATTGGATCCTCCAAGGAAGAGTTATACGAAATCTCCCACAATGACCTGATTATAGACTAGTTCAGTAGAGCGAACTTGTACGACATGCTGCGAGTCACTGTTTTGACCTTTGGCTCTGAAAAATATATGGAAGAAACTACAGTCTGTTCTCTTTCTTTACCTTCTTACGAAATTTCAATCCAATGCTTAGAAAGAAAGTTATGACAATTTTCCCCAGGTCACCTGTTTGGAATGTAATTCAGGGGTCTGCAAAAAGCCCAACTTCCTCAGATCATATCTCAACAAATATAGCATGAAAAGCTCCAAAATTTGGACCCGAGATTTAGCGAGATTTATTATCAAATGCGTTTTTTTTGCTTCTGAAACATCGCAGAAAAAAGTTATAGTGAAAATGCCACGATGACATGTTTGGAGCAGTGAAACCCTAGAATCCAAAGCTTTGATACTAAATTTTATGAAACCAGCTCAAGAAAAAGATAGAAAAGATAGATCAACGCCTTAGAATTCAGCCTCTTCGAGGGGGAAACCTCCTTACATTACTATGACAATTCCCTTGGATGATTCAAATGACAAAACCTCCTTTCTATATATAGGAGTCTAAGGAGTCACAATATAACCCAGCCAACCTAACAATAATAATATAAAGCCACAAAAATAAACAATAGAGGGATTCTATGGGGCATAGTAATAACAATATGGGGACAATAGGGGCACAACAATATTAATAAGGGGTACAACTACAATAGTAATGGGGTAATCACTAGTATTATAGGGACCCACCATAAACTATGATCACTTAACTAAAGTTAATTTACAATAACAACACCGTCAACCTCTGTCTTCGATGGTTATCTATTAGAAGCAAACAAATGACACCAATTGCTAATAGAATAATTTGACACCTAAATGCTATCTTGAGTATACTCCCCTTGTGGTTATGCTCCCTCTTTGGCATTAACAATCTGTAAACACACTTACACAAGAAAATGAAACTTCTACAGTAAACAAATCATCATCTTTGTTCTATCACCACTATATATAGTCAGACTAAAAATATGATTTGACAACATCATTAAATCAACCACAATAATCAGTAGCACTAATTTATTTCAACAATTTCATATACTAAAGAAAAACAAAAGGGGCATACTTCCCTTAACCTTCAGGTGCACTTATTTGAATTTGAATTTTCTAATTGTTGCATATGTCCTTTCTAGCTTCTCTTGAATCCAACCTCTTAATTTCAATGAAGAGGAATAGGGGAACTAATTCCCCTTGACTATATTATCTATGTTTCTCTTCCACATGTCGGTATGCTCATTTTTTACTTGGTTAACACCATGAGTTGATTTCCTATGCTACTCTGGTAATCTTTCGTGACTGAGTGACTTCCTATCATAGTCTAAGCATACAAACCACTAATTATTCCTCTTGTTATCACCAATTAAATCTAATCAACAAGTTACCTATTACTCTTGTTTCTCAATGTTTGTGCCTATATTCTACAATGAATAACTAACAAAGTTGTTTCTCCTTTTATCTGATTGAAGTCTTTGTATATGTTAGGTCCCTATAATACTAGTGACTCCCCCATTACTATTTTCATTTTAGTCCTTATTGTTATTGATGTACCCCTATTGTTCCCATATTCTTATTATTGTGCCCCATATAAGCCCATTATTGTTATTGTTGTGCACTTATATTATTATTGTTATGTCGATTTTGATTATGTTGTGACTCCTTTGACTCCTATATATAGAAAGGAGGTTTTTTCATTTGAATCATCCAAGAATTATTCATTTTGTGTAATGTAAAGGAGGTTTCCCATTCGAAGAGGTTGATTTTGGAGTCGTTGATCTATATTCTCTTCTTTTTTGTGAGCTGGTTGCATAACATTTGGTATCAGAGCTTTGGATTCTAGGTTCCATAGCTTCAAATAGGTCATCATGGAATTTTCACTATAAGTTTAGTTCTACATCATTTCAGAAGGGGAAATTAAAATCAATTTGATTCAAAATATTGATGAATCTTGCATCTAAATTTTAGATATTTTCTCATTATATTTTCGGAGATATGATCCAAGGAAGTTAGGGTTTCTGCAGGCTCCCAAATTACATCCCAAACATATGACCTTGGTAAAATCGTCATAACTTTCTCTCTAAGCATCAGATTGAAATTTCATAAGAAGTTGCAGAAATAAGACAAAATTTAGTTTTTGTTCTATGTTTTTCAGGTCCAAAGGTCGAAACTGTGACATGTGACAGGTAGTATAAGTCCACTATACTAAACCAGTCTATAATTAGGTCATCATGGTATATTTGGCATAATGATTTATTGAAGAATCGAATATTAATTAGACTGGCGGGGTTATAAATAGGACTCAGAGGATTATCATATGGAATAATTTTAGACCTTGGAGATCTAAAATTACAAAGATAGAACTATTCAATATCAAGCTCCTATTAAGCGAAAAATGGTGTGTAGTGTTTTTAATTTTTTTGCATAAGTTTGGTTTGAAAAATTAGTTTGAAGTGATTCAAAGGGCATAGTGAGGCATAATTATCATTAATTGGTTCCCTGAAGAAAAAAATAGAGACACCTAGTAAGCAACCTGAAATCTCTACCATGACTCATGAAGAAGAGGAAGAAATGCAACATGATATATCAAAATTACGAGACCAAGTGCAACAATTTTCACTCTCACAAAAAGTAATAGAAGCTAAGATGGATGGCATGGAAGCTAAGATTGATGGCATGGAAGCTAAGATGGATGGTATAGAAGAAAAAATTAAAGGCAACATGGAAGATTTGAAGATATATTTGACATAATTGCTACAAGAAATGATTAGTAATGATGAAAGGGTAGTAAAGGAAACTCTTGATTAGAACAAAATAAATGTTAATCATGATTTCATAAACTCTAACATTGGATTGAAGACCCACCATGTTCAAAAGATCGATATGAGGAAGTTTTATGTCAAGGATCCTATAACATGGGTACTATAGATGGAGCAATATTTTGATCTCCATAATGTGCAAAACACACAAAAGATACACATTGTAGATTTATATTTGGAACCAAATCAGTTTGTATGGTATCGATGGCTTTTCTCTCGTAAACAAATTTTCACTTGGGATTTTTTTACAGAACAAGTGATAACACATTATGACGATACAAAAAGAAACATCTTTTTTAGCCAATTCATAAATATCAAACAAAAAGGTTCAATTATGGAGCACATTGAGGACTTCCAAAAATTGAATATAAGGATAAAAGATATTATAGAGGAGCATAGGATTGATGCATTCACATGGAATTTAAATGATAGCATCCAAGATGAGGTTCGCCTTTGGGAACTTGATTCATTGGAGAAGGCATTCAGGTTGATAAGAAAAATTGAAAGAAAAATTATGGCAACAAGGAAGCCTATCACTCACAACTATAAAGATGGAAGTGTTGTTTCCCCTAACCTTCCACAACCTACAAGGTTGACACCACAACGATTGGAAGAAAAAATAGAAAAAGGGCTTTGTTATAGTTGTGATGCCAAATACACTAAAGGTCATAAGTGTGTTGAGAATAAATTATTTTACATAGATTGTGAAGAGGAGGAATAAAAAGAACAAGAAATGTAAAAAGGAGAGGATATACACTAGGAACAAACCCTAGAGAAATAAGAAACAAATCCAACCATATATTGCAATGCATTGGCGAGAATTACAACTCAAACTCTCAAGATAGAAGGAAATATCAAGAAGAAAAAGGTAAGAATGTTGATTGATTCTGGCAGTGCCCATAATTTTGTTCATTGTAAGATAGCCAAGGAATTGAATTTCTTCATATATCTAGCACCAGAGTGTCAAGTGATGGTTGCAAATGGAGGAACCATAAATTTCTCTGGAAAGTGCCATAATATCAAGCTTATCCATGGGAGAATATGTATTGAATAGACCAATTCTTTCCATTCCAATGGGTGGTGTTGATGTTGTACTAGGAGTCCAATGGCTACAATCTTTGGGTACGATAACTTTTAATTTTCAAGAACTTTTCTTGAATTTTTTTTGGAAGGAAAGGAAGTTGAATTAAGGGCTATCACAGGGAAACTAGGAAATACAATTAGTTCTGACGACATGAAAAATATTCTAAAGGAAGAATGTAATTTCAAAATTATGTTCGCTAGAGGTTCCCACATCGAAATCATTAATTTCTGCAAATCTCCAAAAAGTATTGGACAATCATTCCAAGGTATTTGAGACTCCCAAAGGCCTCCCACCTATTTGTGATCATGATCATGCTATTCATTTGATTCCAGGAAGTGTTCCTCCAAACATCAGGCCTTACAGATATCCCTATGCCAAAAAGAGTGAAATTGAATGTATGGTTGCAAAAATGCTAGAGGTTGGTATAATTCAACCTAGTCAAAGTTCTTTCTCTACTCTAATAATATTGGTGCACGAGAAGAATGGATCATGGCGCATGTGTCTGGATTATAGGGAGCTGAACAAGCTCACTATCAAAGAATAATTTCCCATTCATATCATTGATGAATTATTGAATGAATTGCACAGATCAATTTACTTCACCAAGTTGGATCTTCGTTCAGGATATCTTCAAATTAGAACGACGAATGAAGACATTCTGCAAAAAACATTTAGAACTCATGAGGGTCATTATGAATTTTTGTTCATGCCTTTTGACCTTAGTAATGCACCTTCTACATTTCAAGGTTTGATGAATTCCATTTTCAAACCCTTCCTTAGAAAAGTTTTGTTAGTAATTTTTGATGATATACTAATCTACATAAATCCTTGGAAGGATCATGTTCAACATGTTGACAAGGTGCTCAAACTATTGGAGGAGAAACAATTATATGCAAAAAGCTTCAAATGTTTCTTTGGAGTACAAGAGGTGGAATATCTAGGTCATATTGTATCTCATGAAGGTGTTAAGGTAGACCCTAGCAAAAAGCCATTAAGAAGTGGAAAATCCCCGCATCCATAAAGCATATGCGAGGATTTCTCAAGTTGATAGGGTATTATCACAAGTTTGTTAAGAATTATGGGAGAATAGCAATACCTCTAATAACATTATTGAAGATGCTAGGGTCCTATAATTTATAGGATCAATGATCATTGAGTATTTTATTTTAGTATTTCAAATTGTAAATAATATAGCTTTCTACAAATGATTTCCAAAATAGATACAAAAAGAAAAGAAAAGAAACAATAAAAGAAACAATAAATGAACCCCACAAAAAATGAATAAAACTAAAAGTGATGCTAGTTCAAGTGCCAATACTAGCCTTCTAGCTTTGTAAAAGAATAAATAGATGAAATTGTGTGCAGCTTGTTCAAAATGCCACAATCCCTTTCTGCTTGAGACGTACAATTTAATCATGCCCAAGATGTTTTCAATTTATGTCAATTAGGTTAGAGTGAATAACTTAACCAAATAGTTTAATCTTGGTTAAGATCAAATAGGTAGAAATAGGGTAATAATGTTAATCCAACTATTTAATCTAGATTAATTTATTTGATTAGATTAGTTTAGTGTTTGAAATAGATATCCTTTGTCTTTGAGAATATGAATTGAAGGGGTTCCCATACCCAAATGCACCCACATTCATTTTTATAGCATTAGAATAGGCAAATGAGGATTTTACGTAATATGTCTGAAGTATTTCCATTATCCAAAGTTTGCACTTTGGGTTATGTATTATGCGGCAAAATATTTGGTGGTCCCTCATGTGTTAACTCCCCCTACACTTCACCACCACCCTATTACTCATCACCAACATCCAACAACCCACAATATTTTTTAGACCCCCTTGAAGCAACAAGGTTTAATGACAGGGGGTGGGGGGGTCTAAAAATCAGTTTACCACACCCTTATGTGGCGACCCCTGGTGAGTTCGAACCCCTTGTTCCATAAACCTGATACCACCACAGTCCCCTCTGAAAGCGATATTCCATTCCCATCTAACTTTCGTTCCCGCCAAGGGTTGCATCCACAACCTATTGCAACCGCCACTCCCATCGTGCCACCTCACCCTATATCTGGTCACTCTCGCCAACGATTGTTGGGTGTGTGTTTTCACCCATTTTCCGCACATTCTTTCCCTTGTTTTGACCTTTCTGTCCTTCGGGCCTGTGCTCTTATATGACCAAGCTCCCTATTTTCTTACCTTTTTAATCCATTTTAATGTCATGTTACTCTGTTGTATTTTACCGAATAAATATGATGCTTTATTTATTTTGGTGGATAACTAGAAAAGCATTGAAGGAGCATGTTGGGAAGTTTAAATTTTTCAAGTGTTGGCTCGTGGAAGTAGACAGGTAGCAAGAGTTAACTACAGGAAAGGGTAGAACGGTTTTCTATTACACCCTGAGTGTTGTTACATATCACTGCTACATACTAGGTGTTGTTACAAATTACTGCTGTTACAGGCGCCTGCTGTTACAAATTACTGCTACACATCGGTGTTGTTATAGGTTGCTATTAGACATTTGGTGCGGTTACACCTCGCTTGGTGCTGTAGGATAAAATGCACTATGTATGGAGAATGAAGATACCCTCAAAGGTATTCCCGGGACCTTTGACAGACTGTAAGATTATCTGCAACCATCACAAAGTTACATGCATGTTCATAAACAATAACTAACTATCAAAGTAGGATAAATAGATTACCTCAAGCCTCCATGTAGATTTTCTGGAGAGTGTAATGTAGCTAGGTGGAAGTCCCCTGAGCCAGCTCTAGATCAAGTCCTACACATAGAAGATACAAGCATAATCATAGCATACAACTCTGATAACTAATACATGAATACATAAAAGAACATCTAGTTACCCATAACTAAGCTACTCATGCTAAAAGATATTGGAAAAACAAATGAATGAATGATAGTACCAACACCACGGAGTAGATAATATAACTACAGTTTGATATTAATGTTGGAAGAGTGATTACAACCATCTGTTGCATCAACATTCCCTTACCCCTCCAACTTCTCACTCTCCCTCCCTTCTTACCAACTTCTTATGATTTGAGACAATGCTCAACAATCAAGTATGTTATCCTTTCAAATGCTCTGACCTCTATCACCATAGCCCTACCTATGCTTATGTATCAATTGAGTTAGGGTTGCCAAGTTTCTCCTTGAGTTCCCTAGGGTAAAAGAAATGAAGTTGCCATGCTTTTCAGCTCTTTCCCATTTGCCTCCTTCATTAGGAATAGAAATCCTCCAAATAGGTCGAATCTAGATGTTTCCTTACTTTTCTTGAGTGATTTTAGGAACAAATATCTAGATATTTATGAGTCAATTCATTCCTTTGACCCTTAGAACTTCACTAGGATCCACTAACATTGTTCCCTAACTAGCAACTTGAGTTAGTTGGGTCACCAATGCACCCTTAGGCTTGCAGAGAAGCTTTATAAAGTAGGTTGTCAGTGCATAGCCAGCGTTAGTGTGGAAACAAGGCATGTGATCTTGGTCTTTGCTTCAGATATCATGTCTTTCCCCTCTAAGTTTATGAGGGGGTCAATTTGTTGTATAACAGATGCCCCTAAAGTGTGAGATTAAAGGCTCTAACGATGGACGAAATACTTTACTTTACTGTATTTTTCCTTCTTCGACAAAAAGAGAGAGAACACCAGTGCTTTGGGTGGTATGAGAAACTTGATACAACACATATATAAAACTACTAAAATCATTTCCTGAGTCAGACATTCCCATGCTCAATAGCTATGTTAGAGTGATTTTCTCCAAAACAATATGACGATGCTAGTCTCCGATAAGAACAATGTGAATCCAGTGTCATAATAGATGTATCCTAATAAGCTATCTCCAAGAAACAATATATGCAACTTGGGAGAGGAAACAAGGCTGAGTGATGCAAGCCTCTACCCAAGGTCTTGATTTCCACTTCATTGAATAGCATAGATCGATACATGTGAATATATGCGTTGATGTCAAACATGCACAAAATCATCTGATTACCAGTCAATAATGGAGACCGTTAACAAACGCGAGGAAGGCCACCAATAATGGTGATGGTCTCCAAGATGCATAGTACAATCTAACAAGTGTGAAAGATTCTTTTTTCGTCGAACACTCATAGAATCGCTTAACTAGGAGCCAATAATGAGAACCCCTGATCAAACACAAGGCAACCTACCACCAATGCCTGCATGTACCAAGGCATTGAATGTTTTTCTGGGTTGTCTTCCTAGATAGAGTGTTGAAGTTGATAGGAAGATACCTGTCGAAAGGTAGGCAATAATGTGTCCTACATGAATCAACATGAAACGAGACAAGAATGATTTGCTTTGTGAGGAATCTTTAAGCATTGAGTCTAAACAACACAGGGAATGATGAAAGGATATGCTTTATGGGTTTATGGAGGAAACAAAAAGTTAACCCTTGAACAATAGAAGGCACAACAACGGTTTTAACCATGCAGTACTAGACTCATGAACACCAAAGAGTGTTAGGATACAAAGATGCAAGAACATCGGGGTATATAGGCTAAACTCATAGGATGGTAGGATTCATATTTGAGAGGCTGTCATAAGTAAGGTTTATCTGAGGGAGTGCCATCTTCAAGGGAACAACTACTGCCAAACCACGCTTTCTAATACTGAATGTAGTTGTATTGTCCACTTTCCCCATCTGATTAGTTTAGTGAGTCTAGGTGGGTAAACTCATCGATATTTTCATATTTTAAGAGTCTAGAAAGGACTGCAAAAAGAGTGACTCTATGCCCTATCTGATTAGTTTAATGAGTCCAAATAGGAAAACTCGTCGACATTTTCGTGTTTTGAGAGTCTGAAAAGGATTGTAAAAAGAGCGACTCTATATCTTGTCTGTGTATTTTAATGAGTCCAGACTAGACAACTCAGTGGCCTTTTCATATTTAGAGAGTCTGAAAAGATCGTAAAGAATGACTCCATGGTGGTCCCTTTGTCATAGTTGTTAACTGGGTGCGAAAAAAGGTTAAGAGTATACTCGGATCAATTACTTTTCCATGAGTTAATCTATTGAATCTAGATAAAGAGAAACCTATGTTTAATAGATGTCGACCTCATTTTGTTACAAGTATGAGGAGACGAACTAAACTCATTTTTCGTCGTGAATTTTTAATGAGTCACATGACGACAAACTCAATAACTTCATCAAATTTTAATGAGTCAAATGAAGAAAAATCAAGGTATCTTTTTCAGTTTAGTGAGAAAGGAAAAAGAGGTAAAATAATCGCCCATTACTCCTTCATAGATTTAACGAGTTCGAAGGAGGGGAAAACTCGAGGATTTTCTGATTTTAACCGTGAGAAATGGTCCCAAAAAATCAAGTGCTCTGGCTGCTACCATATATTTTTAACAAGCCCGGTGACAAAAACCCAGGATTTTTTAGTTTAACAAGCGAGAAAAGTACCTAAAAGAATGCTCAGATCATATTTATAAATGTTTAATGAGCCTAAAGACAAAACTTAGGATTTTTTCAGTTTTATGAGCGAGAAAAAAAATGCCTAAAAAGAATTCTCTAATGGTTTTTTTCAATTTAATGAGCTAGAAAGAGAGAGAAAAAGAGTTGCTTAGACCATCGTCGTATATGTTTAAGGAGCCCAATGATGACAAACTCAGGGATTTTTTTATTTAAGAGTGAGAAAATATCTCATAAAAGAAAGCGCTCATATCTTCTTTGTAGTAGTTTAACGAGTCTAAAGAAGGAGACTCGAGGTTTTTCGGATTAACGAGCAAGAAAAATACCATAAGAAGAGTGCTTGATCTTCTTCATGGTAGTTTAACAAGCTCGAAGAAGGAGCATTGAGGATTTTTTGGATTAATGAGCAAGAAAAATACCATAAAAAGAATGCTCGATCTTCTTCATGGTAGTTTAACGAGCCTAAAGAAGGAGACTCGAGAATTTTTCGGATTAACAAGCAAGAAAAATACCATAAAAAGAATGCTTGATCCTTATTGATCTCATTCTTGACAATAGAAGGGTCTATGCCATGCATTTCCTCATAATACCAAGGAAAAACATCACTAAAGTCCTTAAAATTGTAGGTGAAGCTCACAATTTCCTCAAGATTGCAATTGGCTCCAATTTGTATGTTTTCCATGATGCCTTTCTTGACAGAAATATCGATGAGCAATGTCTTTGAAATATTGCCCATGTTTCCTTCCGAGTCCAAAGTTTGGATAGTCGTATATGGTAAGGAAATGATTTCAGGTGTGTCAGATGATATGACTTGAAGAGGCATCATGTCCGAATCAGATATCAAAACACAACAGTTCGAGTCCTCCCAAGGTCGCTCTTCTAAACTTGTGATCTCTCTAATAGCTTCATCCATAGGTAGGACGTGATTGAGTGGATCGAAAGAAGGAGCAGTTACAAGAAGGGTAGTGGTATCGTTGGCCATAACCAAAGTGACCAGAGATGTGGATGCAAATTGAATGGCTTGGTAGGCCAATTCAACTGGTGACAATGACATTTGTTCTCCATAAGTGTCAATGTATGAAGGGGTTGGTAGGATCCATGGATCGGTATTTTTATGACGAATGGATGAAAGCATGTTGACCATTTTTGGAACCTTTAGTGTCTAAAGAGGGAAACAACCCATCAGGGAAGAAGCCTTCAATAGACCGGTACCGAGACTGACGTAAGAGTCAAGTACACCCCCTACTAAGGGTACAGAGACACTTGGTAATGGGAAATAATTAGGGGTGTAGAAAAACAATTGATCTACTGTAACTAAATTTCCTTCCAATGGAAATAGGATGATGCGAAATATAGTAGATACGATGGCCATCATGGCATATGTCCAACTACGACCCAGCAAGAGATTATAGTCAAGTTTTTTATCTACTATTTCTATGTCCACCGTTACTATTTTTCCATACAAAGTGATGGGGTAGCTAGCTAGGTAACCTTTTGGGATGAAAGTGTGGCCATCAAAATATTTAAGGGAATTCAATGGTGGGGATATGGTTGGAGAACCCAGGGTGAGCCAACATGAAGCTGACACAATGCAGATAGAAGCACCTTCGTCAATGATAGTTCTGTGTATAGTTTAACCTTTCGGAAAAATTTGCACTTGAAATGGAAGCTAGTGAGAAAGGGGAGGTTTACACTTTTCCATGTCAAAAATTGAAAGCATGGAATCCTGTGGGTTGATACCACCAATAGCTGAAAGCAAAGCTTTCCTTTGTGCTAGGCATGTTTGTAATACTTCGAGTGCCGACATAGCTGATGGCGCTTGTGCCAAGTCTTCTACAATGTTGTAGTTTTGGGCGGCACGTGCAAATTTATTATGCATTATGCATTGAAGTGCCCCTTTGGGGGGTGAATTACAAGGTCAAAAACTGGCCTTTCGATATGCAAATCGTTTGGCAATGGTGGGTTTTGACATGACGAAGATTCCTCTACATGAGCAATAGGAGCTCCATAAGATTTGGCTCGTGTTTGTAGATATATCATTTCAAAGGTGTAAATGGTAGAAGATCCTTCACCAACTAAAGGATGTTGCGAACCATCGTTGCCCCCTTGTAGGGGTTGGGGTTGGTTGGTAATAATGTTTTGTTGCTGCTGAGTGGAAAAAGGATTTTTGAGGACAGCGGAGGTCTGGACAGTATCCTTTTTAGCAATGTATTCTGTGCATTCCTGAAGACGCAGAAAATGATAGGTCATGTGATCTTCAGCACAGATTTTGTAGGGAAATCTAGCAGGTTTATCCTTTTCATCGCCAAGAGGTGTAGCGACCTTCTGTTTTTGGTTTGGATGCTTTATTGACTGCTCCTTGGAAGGAGTGGTCTTTTTCTTATTCTTCTTGTTCTTACCACCGGGTTTTTGCGTAGACTACGCAAAGTTTATCGTAGTGGTAGGAAGAGCAGTCGATTTGGTAGAGGGGTGCACTGACATCTAAGCAATGTGACCACTAAGTTGTTTTATAGCATCTCTAGAGGTTGCACTGATAATCCCATTGGCATGCACTCTGAGGTGTTGAGTAGCGGAAACATTGGAGTTACGAGGGGCGTTAGGGATTACGTCATAAAGAGTGCCATATTGAAAATATATCGAATCTAAGTGTTGGGCATGATGTATGGATTGATCTTTTGTGACTGCACCACCTAGAGTGACATCTTTAGTGATTTCTGGGAGTAAGGACTTGCAGAACTAGTCTGCTAAGAGATAGTCTGGGAGGGGAGATTTGACTAACCTCCGCCTACGTCTCCATTCATGTATATGATCAGAGATGTGGGTGGCAGTATCTTGACGTAATGAAGTGAGGAGCTCTATCCCAATATCATAGTGGATGGGTAGCTAGAAGTGCTTTAGGAATTCCATTGCTAAAGCATCGAAGCTGTTTACTAACACGCGTGGTAACTCAATGTACCATTTAGCTACGTTGCCAGTGAGGGTGTGGGCAAAAAGATGTAACCAGACACTATCGTCCACCATGGAGTTTGAAACACACCAAATATGGTAGGTGGTGATATGGGTGCTCAGATCCTCCCCTTACCTTCCTTCGAACTTTGGGATGTCCATTGGTATCTTGTGTGGGATCGGTGACCAAATTAAGTTGTGGTAGATGGGGTTATTTGTGAGTTTGTACAAGTCAAGTATATCCAACATTGCCAAGAAAGGCAGAGAGTGTGGTGCCCTCGACTCGGACCAAGGCGATGACACATGACTTGAGGAGCTTTGTGCTCCTCCCATCGTTTGAGTCCCAATATTATACATGGGTTGCGTGGTATAGCAGTTGCCTTGAGGTATGTCGTTGTAGTGTAGATTTCCATGGGGATTTTGATACTGGGGTATAGAATTTCCCCCACGATAAGCAGTGCCCCCTTGACTCATTTGAATTTGTCTGTAGGGTGTCTGCATGGATTGGTTGGGACCTCCTTGAGGGTTCCCACTCATTAAAGAACTAACCATTTGTCCTTGATTGACATAAGGAATGCTCATGTCAATCAGCAACTAACCATGCATGCCTGAGAATGGAGGGGGAACTGTTACGTTCCCTACTGGCATCTGAATATTGGGAATGCCCCCAGATACTTGAATATGGGGATTTGAACTGTACAATGGCGGCTAACCATATTGTTGGTGGATGGGAACCACACCCATATTGCCATATTGAGTGTTATAGGGAGCACTGTATGTAGCACTTGTTGAAGGTACACAGTTTGACACTAAAGGGGTGGAACCCAGCATCGGTTGGGTTCCACTCGTAGAGGGTATCACGTGAGTGGTTGTACCTAGGACAAATGGGATAGTGGGATTTGCCATCGACGGTGTTGTGGTGACTGTTGACTGGGGAAGTGGTGCAGGACCAAAACTTTCCCTAAAATCCCATGACCCGTTAGTCATCGACGGGATAGATGGAAATGTTCTGACTATAGAAGTAAGAAGTACAGGTATTGCAGGATCCAAGATTGGGTCCAATAGATTCATGAGCAGAGAGTTAAAGGGAGGAAGGAATCCTTTGGTAAATAAATTCTTTGGCAAACTTGAATTGTTGGTTGTCCAAACAGATCCCGTGTGAGATCTAGGAGACCGATTCCCCAAAGATGGTGAATCTAGTTCACTTGAGCTCAATGAATCTTTCACAATGAGTGGAGGAAGTTTTAGAAACCATCTAGATTGACGACGAGGGCTGGATGTAGCCATGGTGACTGTTAATTTTTATCAAAAACAATTATCGCGATATTTGTTAAAGTCTCATATGATAACACTCGGGTGCCTGAAAAAATATAAAAAATACACTAATTTTATCAATTAGCAAATAGAGGGAAATGGCCCTATCTGATAAGCACCAATCACTGGAGATGAAACCCAGTATCTCAATGAATAATAGAGAAGGTTGGCCAGATGTATAGTTATGGTTACTCTAGAGCTTCTCCTGAACCTCAGATTGAGGGGCCAAGTACTCTCGCGAAGACGAGCACCCTCCCAAAAACTGAAGACAGAGTAGGTCCGTCTGTGTTAGGTACCTGGAAAGCTTGCCCTAGTCACCTTGTGTAAGTCCCTAAAATTTGGGCCACTAAGGATACCTTAGATCACAGACACCACTGGGGGAAACATAGTCACAAATAGTATGATGTGTGAGCAGGGTGCCTGAGTCCCCGACTTAGCTTCGAAATCTCCGAAGGGAACCCCAATACACAAAATACCTAAAGGAGTTGTAAGAGAATTCGGGCTACCTTCACTTACAGTCCGATGTTGTCTCATATATAGATCCACTTTTACTGGAGTGGTCCTAGTAGTATGAGTGTAGACAGAATTTTTTCTCTTTTAATGACACTAGTGTTGGTTTCTGATCTTGGGAAGTTTACTCACACTGCCTATCCCAAGATCCTAGCTTGAACTAATGTTTGTTTGGTCAATAAAGAGTTACTGATTGATTTTAGGTAAATTTTATGTGTACCTTTTTATTGTCTTCGGTACGGGAGTTGACGTATGAAATGTGATGAGACTCTGACTCAAAAAATGATGCACAAGGCAATGCTTTAAAAAAATTTCAATTCAATGAAAACAAGTTGTATTCTACAGGTGAGAGTTTTTCACATATTCATATTCTTTCCATGCATCCTAGTCATTTAACACATGCATAACCAACAAACATCTTTCCAATGTTTTCCTAACAATTACTTGAAACCAAAAATAAAGTAGCTTTTAACTAGCTAAACAGAAGACTGAATAAAAATTGTGTATCTTTCTTTCATAAAAAATGCTTTTAAGAAAGAAAAAAAAAACTTATTTCTTGAAAGAAAAAATTTTAGGACGCCTATTTTGCTAACAAAATGTAGTAATAGATCCTCTTTTAGTCCACGAGCAGGCTTCCTATCCCTTTTGGTTTGTAGACACAGCTGGAAATCAAGGTTTTGGGAGACTAACACTCTATAGCAGTGGCCACAGAGAGTTACTAGGTCCACTAACGCTTTTTGTATGTAGAGATAGAGCTTTATAAAGCACTGTGTAGTCTACTAACCTACGCTAGTGTGGGGAAACAACTCAAAACTGGGCTTCTCAAATTAGATTCAATGATAAATATATGTAGGCAAGATGCAGCAATGTTTTGGTGGGTTAGAAAGGGAATGCATAAGTATAGGGAGGTCTTAGAAGGAGGAGGAAAGTGAGAATCGTCCAAGTAAACTGGGAACTAGATGTATAGTCCCTAGCGGAGTTGCCAATTTTGCTGTAGGATAAAATACATGGTGTATGGAGAATGAAGATACCCTCAAAGGTCTTCTCGAGACTTTTGGCAGACTGTAAGATTATCTGCAACAGTCACAAAGTTACATGCATGTTCATAAAAAGTAAATAACTATCAAAGTAGGATAAATATATTACCTCAAGCCTCCGTGTAGATTTGCTGGAAAGTGCAATGCAGCTAGGTGGAAGTCCCCTGAGCCGGCTCTAGATCAAGTCTTGCACATAGAAGAGACAAGAATAATCACAGCATACAACTCTGATAACTAATACATGAATACATAAAAGAACATCTAGTTACACATAACTAAGCTACTCATGCTAAAAGGTATTGGACAAACAAATGAATGAATGATAGTACCAACACCACGGAGTAGAAAGTACAACTACAATTCTATATTAATGTTGGAAGAGTGATTACAACCATATGTTGCATCAGCCTTCTCTTACCCCTCCAGCTTCTCTCTCTCTCCCTCCCTTCTTACCAACTTCTTATGATTTGAGACAATGCTCAACAATCAAGTATGTTATCCTTTCAAATGCTCTGACCTCTATCACCATAGCCCTAGCTTTGCTTATGTAGCAATTGAGTTACGGTTGCCAAGTTCCTCCTTGAGTTCCCTAGGGTAAAAGCAATGAAGTTTCCATGCTTTTCAGCTCTTTCCCATTTGCCTCCTTCATTAGGATTAGAAATCCTTCAAATAGGTCAAATTTTGATGTTTCCTTACTTTTCTTGAGTGATTTTATGAACAAATATCTAGATATTTATGAGTCAATTCATTCCTTTGACCCTTATAACCTCACTAGGATCCACTAACGTTGTTCTCGAACTAGAAACTTGAGTTAGTTGGGTCACTAACACACCCTTAGGCTTGCAAAGAAGATTTATAAAGTAGGTTGTCAGTGAATAGCCAACGTTAGTGTGGAAACAAGGCATGTGATCTTGGTCTTTGCTTCAACTATTGTGTCTTTCCCCAAACCATCATTTGCTCAATACTATTGCACCGAAGCTGGAAATGTGGGTACTATTCCACATAACAACTATTTGGAGTAGGATTGTTTATTTTTTAAGCAACAAGACTCAAGAGTTGTAACTAATGTATATTTATTTAGCAGTAGGTTTCAACTTCTTTATTTTTGGATCAACGAGAGAATAAGAGATTCTCATGACTGATATGTTTTCTAATTTTCAAGATGTAATAGTTATAAAACACTTGACTTTTTATGTATTAGAGGTGGCATATAGAGGAGTACCATTACTCTGTTTCTGTAATTTCTGAACTTATTCTAATATCAATTCACACGGTGATGCTATTGTTGCTTTCCAATGGATTCGTTAATCACTTTTTGTGTTCTTCCTGCACCCTGCTAAGGAGGAAGGGCCATCCTCTTTGGCAGGGATTGCAGTGATTAGGTAGTGTACATTTTAGTTTAGTTTATTGGTTTATGGTTTCTCATTATTGTTGTTGTACAAATCATGGATTGCATTCACTATTGTTTCTATTTATCTTATGTTGTTACATAAAGCTAAACAACAGCAGAATAGTAACCAGTTGGCATAGATGTTAGTTTTGGTGTGGCACGCCTTTACTTCAATAGCTATGAGTTGTGATTTAATTCTATGGAGTGTTTTTTTATATCTACATGCATGATTGATTCAGCAATTTAGATTAGCGACATCTTTTATAGTTTTTTTGCACTTTCTTATGCTTGGCTGGAGTGTATCGGCACAGATAGTGTGAACTCCATTGAAATAGAAAGACCTACCTTGGGTTGACAATTAATGTTGCAGTGTGAGTCAATTAAGGTTGATAAAACAACACTACATTTCGGCATCACTGTCGGGGATGGCAAGTTGATGATACAGTTAGCCAAGTTGTTTGTTTAATATAAAATGCTCATAGTCCATAGTTGTTGGGTAGTAAGACAAGAGGTAAGAACATGCACATCACTCTAACATACTTGGTAGGCTCACCATTGTGATCACTAGGACACTTAGGAAATTTTGATCTTTGATTAGTGCGTCTTCAGCTCTTTAGTTTCCAGGTAGTAAGACGAGAGGTAAGAGCCTTCGCATCGCTCTAACATACCTGGGCGGGCTCACCACTATTAAAGGCTGAGATACTTAGAGTTTGATTTGATATAGATAGTGTCCATGTGTGCACCTTTTAGGACTTACAGAGATATTGAAATCACCCCCACTCTAATAAGTCACAAGAACGATAGGTCGTAAAAAGGAAACGAAGGATGAAGACTTGGGAAGGAAGAAATATATCTAGGAATTAATCTCCAAGGCAAAAAAATAACATTTCATCTCTCAAAGGAATGCAAGGCCATAGAAGGTTGTTACTCCCATAGCAAAAGCAGAAACCTCCAATCCCTCCATCTTGGGAGCATATCATTCTAAGGCCAACACTCATACCTTCAAGATCAAGGATTTAATTGATGAGTAGGAAGGGGAAGTTAGTAGCCAGAATTTGAGGACTGAGGGCCAAGGGGAAACGTAGTGGGAACATTGGACACCCAAGATGGAGAAGCACGTAGAGACTTATCAATATCTGGATACAGGTAGTGCGGTGAAACAACCAACCCCAAGAGTATCTAAGGCATTAATTGCATCTGCACAACCATCACAAATGTAGCTGGAAGAATGTTTGCTATAGGAAGGGTTAGAAGAATTAATCATGAGGGGAAACAATGATAACAATGCTAAAACATACACCACTACCACCACCTTTGAGTTCCCAATTGTGAATCTCAAGGGGTAAAGCTC
Source organism: Pinus taeda (assembly GCA_000404065.3). Lineage (NCBI taxonomy): Eukaryota > Viridiplantae > Streptophyta > Pinopsida > Pinales > Pinaceae > Pinus > Pinus taeda. The sequence goes on from APFE031025778.1 coordinate 26,760, forward strand.
CTATGAAGAATATTCTTCTACCATCCTTGCCATCCTTTTAGAGGATGACTGTGGAAGATCCAGATACATTTCTATTTGAGTTTGATGTCTTGTGTAGAAGTTATTATTATACAAGAGATGCTCAGAAGTTAAAGCTATTCCCTGCTACCTTAAAAGGAGCAGCCTCGAGATGGTTCATGGGATTAGGTCCCACTTCCATTTCAACATGTAATGCTATGAAGGAGACGTTATTGTCAAAGTACCAAGACTATTGTAGGATCAGGGACTTAAGGGAAGAGATATTTAGAATGACATAGAAGGAGGAAGAAATCCTAGAAGATTATGTGGAACAGTTCCACTACAATTTGCATAAGTCTAAACACAATGATTTAGACTCGGAAATATTGAACACTATATTCATCAAAGGAATGAGGGATGACTACCTTGACAACTTGAACCTATTAGGCAAGGGGGATATATCATGAGAGCCATTCACAGAAATTATAAATCTCTACTTATGATGCTCTCGAGGATCATCTAGAGAAAGAAGTACAATCCGGGATGCCTCTATACACATACAAAAATCTGCAGGCAAAGGAGTAACTAGAGCGGAGATCGGAAATTTGTTCAAAAATTTCAAGACCAATAAACTCAGTACTCTCTCAGCCCAGATAACAACAACACAGATAAAAAAGACACAACTAGAAGATGATACACCCCTAGCTATGTTCTGCCTAACTTGTCAGAAGAAGCATCCTTACAGGGAATGCGAACTGAACAACATCAGCCTCTGCAAGATTTGCGAGTTGGAATATTTGACAAAGAAGTGACTGGAGCTTCCTAGACTAAAGGAAACACTTAGAGAATCAAGTGAAGAGGTGCAGTCCTCTTACTTCATTGCACCATGGAGGCCATGGCAACTGCAACCTCCAGTTATGTCTCAAGACCTTTCCTCTTTCAATTCATGGAACAATGCATATAATAATCAACCATATCCATGACAATATTCTACCCATCGTTTAGTTCAATTCTCTTCACCTTGGAATCAATGGTCTCCAGCTCCTCCTATCCAATATCCTCAATCCCAACCATACCCATGGAACTAGAACTAGAAAGTAAATTCCCAGAATTAAGCTCTACCTGCACCACCCATGCAACAACAATTGCAGTTACCTCCTTTCCAAGCTTCTGCTCCTCCACCACCTGTGTGACCTCAACTACCTGTGCAACCTAACCCAAACCCAAACAATAAAGAAACTAAAGGTAGAGAGGCTCATACGACGTTCCATACCTACCTTATTACCCTCGTGGAATTTAATGAAATACAATTACGATCAGGCACGGTAATTAACTCCAGTTACTCCCCTATCATTACGAAGGAAGACTATGAACCATCCAAAGGAGAAGCCAAAGGCTTTGAGGCGACTACTATGTTTACAACAGCTCATATAGAGGAAGTTGTTACATTTGTAACATCGAACCCAAGAAGAACTATTACATCTGTAACAACTAATTTGGGGAAGTCTAGTACACCTATAACAACAGATTCAATTGCTCTCACATAGGACCCTTTGTATCCTCAAACACTGGTTGAACCTAGGATGACTTCCCAGCCTGAATCTGAGTTCCTTAGTGAGTTGCAAAATCTGTATGTATGAATCCCTTTGTTGCAAGCCCTTAAAGAAGTACCCCATCTATGCCAAGACAATGAGATATTTGTGCATCAAGAAACTTAGAAGAAAGCCTAAAGACCCTGCCACCATACATGTGATGGGAGAGTTATCCAAATTAATGTCTGCTCAACCTCTCCTTACTAAGCACAATGATCTAGGCAAGCCTACAGTCATTGTCTACATTAATGATCAACCTATAGCCAATATATTTATTTATCTTGGGGCTGCAATTAATGTAATTACGAAAGATCTCTTCATCGCTCTTGGGCTACAGGGACTTAGGCACACCCCTACTATGTTGGAATTGGTAGACAAGTCTTGTGTTAAACCTGAGGGGATGTTAGAAGATATAGTGACTATGATAGCTTCCTAGAGATACCCAACCGATTTCCTTATTCTACAGCCCAAATCCAATTTTGGGGGGCATCCTTTGATCGTAGGGAGACCTTGGGTTGCCACTGCGGATGAATTTACAGGCTGTAGGGTGGGATCCATGGTGAGGTCGGATGGCCAGGAAACTCAAAACCCTAATATTTATCCCCCAAAACAAAATGTGGACGTGTACAACCCTTGGTGGGATGAGTTTGAGCATGAGTCAAATCTTTCCATACCACTCCTCACTCTGGGGAAAGCCCAATATTTTAAAGATGAAAGAAAAGATGATGTTATTAATGGTTTTATTAGTAATTCCTTGTCCGTTGCTTCTGTTAAAAATGAAAATGAGGATGAAGAGGTGGAAGATATAGATTTTGAACAAGTGAGGACAACTCTGAATACTACTAGCAACCCAATTGAAATTGAGGCCAGAATTTTTTTGAATGCTAACCCCAATTTGATTGCTAAATAGAATCAACGACTATTACAACTGTTACAGAAGTATACGAAGGCATTACATGGGATTATATGGATATGAAAGGGATCCACCCTAACCTATGCACTCACTGTATCTATTTGAAGGATGGTTACAAACTAGTCAGATAGCCACAATGCTGCATGAACCCTTTGCTAATGGAAGTAGTGAAAGAGGAACTACAAAAACTCTTGAGTGCTAATTTTATTTATCCAATATTTGACAGTCAGTGCGTGTCACCACTTGTCATCATTCCTAAAAAGAATGGCAAGTGGAGGTTTTATGTTGATTATAGAGAACTAAACAAGTCCACTCAGAAGGACCATTTTCCATTACCATTTATAGATCAAGCCCTTGATACTCTCCTTCGAAAGAAATTATTTTTATTTTTGGATGGATTCAATGGCTACAATCAGATACAATTCACCCTGGAAGACCAGGATAAAACAACCTTTACTTGTCCTTGGGGGACCTATGCATACAGAGTGCTACCTTTTGGGCTCTGTAATGCATTAGCAACATTTCAAAGGGAAATTCTGGGAATTTTCTCCGAATTAATGAATGACTGTCTCGAAATATTCATGGACAATTTCACACCTTATGGAGATTCTTTTGAAGTAGCATTATTTAATCTAGAAAAAGTGTTAGAACAATGTGTATAGACTAATGTTTCCTTGAGCACGGAGAAATGTCACGTGATGATGACTAAAGGGGTCGTGCTTGGAAATTACATCTCCGCTGACCGAAAAGGTAGACCCTGTAAAAATAGAGGTAATCCTAAAAATTCCAACCCACAAAATGCAGAGAGAGGTACATAGTTTCTTGGGGCATTCAGGGTATTACAGAAGATTTAAAGAAAAATTTTCAAGACTTGCATTGCCATTATTTTCCTTTCTCATGAAGGATGTTTATTTCTTGTGGAAAAGGAAGCTTGAGTAGGCCTTCTTAAAGCTGAAAGGCTATGTATCAGAAGCCCCCGTCTTGCGAGGACCTATTTGAGAACTCTTGTTTCACATAGCTACGAAATCATTGGTTATTGATGTGGTTGTTGTTTTGGGCCAGATGGAGGATAAGAAACCTTACGCTATTTACTACATAAGTAAAAATATAACTCTATCTGAGCTCAACTACACAGTGACTAAGAAGGAGTTCTTAGCAATTGTGCACGCCATCAATAAATTCTAACATTACATCACCGGATATCAAGTATTTGTTCACACTGACCATTCTACCATTCATTTCTTAATGAATAAGCCAATTGCAAATGGTAGTATTACACGATGGTTATTGTTGTTACAAGAATTTGATATCACTATTATAGATAAGCCTAGAAAAGACAATGTAGTAGCTGACTTTCTTTCTAGGCTAACTATTGATGATAGTTGCATTCCCACTGAAGATTCTTTCCCTGATGAATATCTTTTTTCTATTTCTACTTACTCACCTTAGTATGCAAATATAGCCAATTATCTTACTGCAGGGAAGTTTCCCCAGTATTTGTCCGTCAGGGAGAAAAGGAAAATTATACAACAAAGTGCTACATATACCTGGTAAGATGGGAACCTCTACCACACTGGACCTGATTTCCAGATCAGATAATGTGTTAGAGAGGATGAGGTCTTTGATATCCTTAAAGCCTGCCATGAGGAACCTTACGAGGGAAACTTTGTAGATAAATGGACAGGATACAAAGTCCTTTCAACAGGGTACTACTGGCCAACAATATTTCAAGATGCCAAAAAGTTTGAGAAGGGATGCGATAGTTGTCAAAGGATGGGCCATCCACTACAATCATATGAGATGTCGTTACAACCCCAAATTGTCATAGAACCATTTGAGAAGTGGGCTCTAGATTTTGTAGGACCAATCAATCCTTCATCCAGATAGAGATCCTACATCTTGGTATGTACTGACTATGTCACGAAATGGGTCGATGTGAAGGCACTAACTAGAGCCATGGAGCAAGCTATCTCACACTTTCTGTTCGAAGACATCTTCATCCGGTTTGGCATACTGAGTGAGATAGTCACAGATGGAGGGCCACAGTGCACATGTCATAAGATCCGGGAATTGGTTAAGAAATATAAAATCCATCACAAAATCACAACACCTTACTATCCACAGGTGAATGGCCAGGTGGAAATCACTAATAAAGTCATTGAGGGGATCCTTACTAAGACTATGGCCGGTCGTTGAAGAAATTGGGCTAATAAACTTCCGGAAGTGTTATGGGCATACGAGACTACATGGAGGAACACCACTGGATTCTCACCATATGAACTTGTGTATTGCAAGAACTCTTTGTTCCCCATTGAATTTGAAATCAAGAAACTGAGGACAACATTGCAAGTTAATTTGGATTTGAATACAGCACAAAGGCAAAGATTGAACCTGCTCAATGAGTTGGAGGAGAAACGATTGGTTGCTATCCAACAAACAGAGCTTATCCAATAGCAAACAGATAAGTGGCATGATAGATTTATAAAGAAGAAGCAATTCTAGAAAGGAGATTAGGCTCTCTTATACGATGCAAGGTTTAAGGACTTCAAGGGTAAGTTTCGCATCATATGGCTAGGTCCTTATGAGGTAGATGTAGTCTTTGACAATGGGACTATAAATTTTGTAACCATTGATAGTGCAAGGACACCATTACTTGCAAATGGGCACCGTCTCCGGTTGTATCACAAACCTACCTCGAAAGGTTCATTTGTCAACATTGTCACAAATTCAGATCTACAGGTTATGGGAACAGGGGAAATCCCCCCTGTGATGCAAAAATTTTAACTTCTCCAATAAGTGTAACAACTAAAAACCACATGGTGGCAGCTGTTAGACCATTTATATATATATATTATATATATATATATATATATATATATATATATATATATATATAATAATAATAATAAATAATAATAAAAATTTGGCTATGAAAACCTTTTACAGGCACAGACAGACACTTTTTGTAGCAGTTGAAAACCACTTGTTGACAACCATTACACCCTTTGCAATAGCATTTGTTATTTCGAAGTGTATCATACGATAAGTGTTGTTACACCCTCTGCAACAACATTTGTTCCTTCAAAGTGTATCATAGGATAAGTGTTGTTACACCCTCTGCAACAACACTTTTTCCTTTAAAGTGTATTATACGATAAGTATTGTTACACAATATTTTGTTCTTTATCTTTTCGTAAAAATTAAATTAATATATACCAGTCATCTTGGTTGTTACAGATGTAACAACCGACAAATTTTTAGGAATAAAATGAGATATTTTATTGTAATAAACAACAAAAACATCACCATAAGCCTCATCAACAGATCTAAGTTCGTGTGTCCCACTGCACGAGTATGATTTGATGTCATGCTGCCTATCACCATGCCCAACATCACCTAGGTACGTCATTAAAATGGTAATATTGAATTCGATTTATTTTTAAATTATGGTAAGTTAAAATGACTAATTGATGGCCAAGGATAGTTGTCATAATTAAGTGGGGGGGGAGGGAGGAATGAATCATGTTGCTACATGACTATCGCATGATTTGTAATTATTGGAAAAATACAACAAGTAAGGCACATGACCAAGGAGTTATTGCTACTTAATACCAAGTCATACCAAAAAGGGTAAGGGCACTATTGATGAGACCTCCCCATGACTCACCATTAAAGAAAAATTCATTAAGTTGTATGAACCATGCATGCCAAATCTTAATCCAAATCTACACCTGTGCCACCCTACCACCCTATCATTTACCTTTGTTGGAAGTGTTAAATCCCTATTTAGAGTGCTCAAAGAGGAGGAAGGTAGAAATGTAGGTTGAAACAACTAGAGTGTGTCCCGGAGGGAAGATAAGCAGGTGGAAAAACATTGAATTGCAGAATCAATGGGTGGAGCAACGATACGACACAAACTAGAAACTACAAAAGCCTTGGAAGTTTGTCTTGAGGCATTCCAGGTCTTCAAAGATGTAGGCTGGTTCAAATTCTTCTAGAAATTGGAAGGATTGGACAATGGTGTGACCATGGAATTCACAAAGAACTTGGAAAGAAACCAGATAAAAGTCAGAGGATTGAAATTGGAGATCAGGGAAGAAGTTATCGCCAGAGTAACAGGATTGTCAACAGAAGGGAAGAGATGGTTTACCAGGAAGGTTAATGACCCCTCGCTAAAAGGGGATTTTCTTCAGGAAAGCAAGTCGTTTGTTAAGAAGGGCAGGGGAATTAATAGGCTGTCACTCCCCCAACCATGGGCTAATGTTGCTCTCTTCCTCATTAAGTACATTACTTGTGAGGGAAGAGCAACAATTGTGTTTAATTACCATTTCCCATTGTTGAACCATCTCCGCCATCAACAATGGATTAACCTACCATATTTCTTATTGGGAAATATTAGACACATGGATGTGGTTGTTAAAATGGCTACACATCCAGAAACGTGTGTTACAAAGCATGACCTTATTAAAATCATCATGCTGGATGCCTTGAGCCAATAGGGCAAGAATTAGGAAGAGTTCATGTGGAAAAGGCCCATGACCACTCGCAAAAGGCAAACAGAGACAGCTGGGGAAACTTCAAAGGTAACAAAGGAGAAATCACAACCCTCGACAGTTAGGGTCAGTAGGAAGTCAGCTGATAAACTAATTGGTGATAGAAGGTCGAAGTAGAGGATAAGGGTCAGTGAACACCTAGAATCCTCATCTACATCGATAAAGAACCAGGAAGTAGTCGAACGGAAGGATGAGGAGCAAGCTCAGCCAGAAAAGCCTAGTTCGCCTAGTAAGAGTGAGACCCAGTCCTTGATGTCGAAAATTGAAATTTTAGAAAGAGAGCTTAAGGAATTAATGGAACAGTTAGCAGTAGGAAAGGTAGAGCCAAGAGCTTGAAGGCTGGATAATTTGGCAGAGGCTATGAGCAGGGCTAGAAGGGGAGAAATCCCAGGAACTCTGTGTGTAGCCTGTGTTGAGAAGTTAGTGGAAGATGGATTCAAAGTATGTGCAGCAGATACTACCTCAAGGGAGACTCAAACGGAAAACTGGGAAGTTGTTACATTGGAATCTATCGAGGACGTTGCTGATACATAAGAACCAACAACAGACACAACACAATCCACAATCAGTGATCAAACAATGGATACACAAGAACCCTTTGCTGACACTATTGTTTCACCTAGAACAATAGTGGAGGAGGAAATCAATCAAATGGAGGAAGAGAAAGATAATATCCATGAGCTGATGGTCACTGCTGCTATTACATGAGAACCAATAGTAGAGACCGAAGCTAGTCCAAAGGTAAATGATGAATAAAAACCTATGGACATTACTTCCACCACATAAGAACCAGTAGTAAAGGTGGGGATGACTATGAAAATAAAGAAACTGTGGTCAAACCCACTGATGAAGCTGCTGTTACATGAGAACTAGCAACTGAGGTGGGATAGTTTCACCCTCAAGAGGATGCTACACCCTTAGTTTATGATGCATGTGGGAGAATGTTGGTTCTTGTTGAAGGATGGCATTCTGAGAAATTTTTGTTATTGGCAGAGTTGCAAAAGTGGAAGCAGTTGGTACTCTCTCTACAAGAGGGAGTGATTCCACTAAATGTGAATAAGAATATGATGGATTCCCTGCAAGAGAAATGGTTGAAGGAAGAATGGGAATAAAAAGAGGAGGCACGAAGGTATAAATAAATGATGAAGAAAAATGATGCACAGTTGTATTAGCTGCATCAGGAGGTCTCTGAGCTAACATTTGATAAAACCAAACTTCGTGACTTCTCTCTAAACTTGCTAGCATGCAGGTAGCCGTCCCCGTCATACCCGGTGTTCCTATGGGAATGTTACTATTTATTTCAGTTGAGGGCAGTTTATGAGAATAGGTCCTATTTGGGTTCTTTTACCCGCACCTTTTTGGAAATTTTTCATTCCTGTGATTTTGATGATCAAAATTTGTTGTGTGAGCTGTTCTTGCACAACATGATGTGTGAATATGTGAGCACAAAGATGGTGGTGGCTCTGCTTTATTTCATGGGAGATTTTCAGTTCCAGGCATTCCTATCATTTATTAGGAATTAGATTTAGTGGTAACTAGCTAAGAAGACAATAGAGAATAATGAGGAAAGGACAACATTATGGGTCCAAGCTGAACCAGGAATGGCCTATGAACTTGAACGAGATTTCAGGCACTTCCTGAGAACTCTGGAAAGGAGAGATCAGATGACCATCTATAGAATAAAGATTGTGAGGGCCTACCTCAACTTGTTCGCAACCATGAGGAGCCAAGCACTAGTCAAATGTCTCAAGTGCATTGAGGCTTGTAGTGTAGAATTGCAGGAAGGGAACCCATTTGAGTATAAGAACTTCATGGCAACTGTTAATATGCCCAAATTGTGCTGACACTGGGGGCATTCTGGATTGGCCTCATGTTTAGATTCTCTTTGATCTGGCTGCCATTGGAGGAGTATCAACCTGATTATTAGTTATGTGATTATGAAGAGGAATCTTGGCCACGTGAGTTAATGGCCTATCAAGGATTCAACGCTCCAAGCGATGATACTGCTGTTGCATACAATTTTACAGATTTTCATTGGATGCATAGTAGAAGGGTCTGAGATTTTGCATGGGGACATGCAGTGGCTTCAGTCGGGGGGAGATGTTGGGTGTGGTTTTTCACCCATTTTCCGCACCTTATTCCCCTTGTTTTGACCTTTTTGTCCTTCAGACTTTTGCCCTTATATGACCAAACTCCATGTTTTCTTACCTTTTTAATCCATTTTATTGTCATGTTACTTTGTTGTATTTTACTAAATAAATACGAGGCTTGAAGGAGCATGATGGGAATTTTATCTTTTTTGGGTGTTGGCTTGCAAAAGTAGATAGGAAATAGGAGTTAACTGTAGAAAAGGGTAGAATAGTTCGTTGTTACACCCTTAGTGCTATTACATATCACTGCTACATACTAGTGTAGTTACAAATCCCTGCGGTTATAGATTGCTGCTACACATCATTGCTATTACAGATTGTTGTTACACATCGTGTGTTGTTACACCTCGCATGGATCCACCATTACACCAATAGTGTTGTCATCAGTTATGTTGCATCATCCCAGACCATCATTTGCTCAATATTGTTGCACTGAAGTTGGAAATGTGGGTACTATTCCACATAATAGCTATCGACATTAGGATATTTTATTTTTGAGGCAACAAGACTCAATCAGTTGTAACTAATGTATATTTATTTAGCAGTAGGTTTCAACTTATTTATTTTTGGATCAGCATGAGAATCAAAGATTCTCATGACTGATTTGTTTTCTAATTTTCAGGATGTAATAGTTATAAAAGACTCGGCTTTTTATGTATCAGAGGTGGTATATAGAGGATTACTGTTACTTTGTTTTTGTAATTTCTAAACTTATTTTAATATCAATTGGCATGGTGATGTTGTTATTGCTTTCCAACTGATTGGTTAAACACTTTTTGTGTTCTTCCTGTGCCTTATTGAGGAGGAAGGGCCCTCCTCTTTGGCAGGGATTGCAGTGATTAGGTAGTGTACATTTTAGTTTAGTTTATTGATTTATGGTTTCTCGTTGTTATTGTACAAATCATGGATTGCATTCGCTATTGCTTCTATTTATCTTATGTTGTTACATAGAGTTAAACAACAAAGGAATAGTAACTAGCTGGCATAGATGTTAGTTTTGGTGTGGTGCGCCTTTACTTCAATAGTTGCGAGTTGTGATTTAATTCTATGGAGTGTTTTTTATATCTTCATGCATGATTGATTCAGAAATTTAGATCAGCGACATCTTTTTCCGTTTTTCTACATTTTCTTATGCTTGGCTGGAGTGTATCAAGATAGATACTGTGAAATCCATTGAAACAGCAAGACCTACCCTAGGTTGACAATTAATGTTGCGGTCTGAGTCAATTAAGGTTGATAAAATAGCACTACAATGGTCCTACTCCACATACCGAACAATCTCTATCTTCCACATCTAAGATCATTTAAAACTCCATTAATCATCTATTCGTTTTCCTGCACCATTACTATTGGCTTAGGGGGTCCTCACCTAGGTTTGGAGTTAGTTGTGCCAAGCAACAAAACCCTACACTACTGGCCCTTTTAGAAACGAACCGTGTAGCACAAGCTACAGTCTCACCCAAAGCAGTATGGGGCAGTGCACAAACCAAGTTTCTACATCCAAAGACTAGTGTGATGTCTTTTAGTGCATCCGATTTGCCTTCATGCAAGTCGATAAACTCTTTGGGCTCACCACTGCACTCTGTTAAAATAGCCTTCATACCTTCACAAAAGTCTACTATCAGTCCTTGTAGACCTTTAACAATTAATTCGCCTAATTATGCGCATCCGAGAGTAGTCCTAAATTAGTGTTTGTGCATATTTACTTAAGTTATTAGTAAACATAAGAGAAATTATTAGAGTCTTTGGGAAAGTACTTAGACATGCATTGTGTTCAAAATCAACACTTATTTAAGAGAATCACATAACATTCAAACAATATCTCATAAAAAAAATCATTCATCAACAACATATAATATTAACAAAGATAAACAGAAATACTCAAGAATTCTTCAGAAAATTGTCTTTATTGATCTTCAATTCAGGATTACAGACTCAAAACTGCCCTCGGTACACAGCTACAGGGGTTCGTGCACTCAGTTGCAGACTCTACCTAGGCCTTTGTGCACTCAATTGCGGAGCCTTTATTCCCTTTTCTAAGCATAGCAAGAAGATCCTTCCTACCCTAGTCTCTTCTATCAACCCAACTTTCTATATTCTCTCTTCTTAGTTAGTTACTTCTTCCTTTCACTAAGACTTACTACTTATAGACTTTTTCATACAATGCCATGGTCCGCGAACCATAGGTGAATCTCAAAATTGACTCAATTTATATCCAAAACAAGGGGCTAAGCCCCTTTGACCCCTATTCATCTACGCACTCTACATCCATAAATCATGGAGAATTTACATTATTTACAAAACTGTACCAAAACATGGGTTATCTTAACCCCAAACTAACTCAGGGAACTCCATCCCAACATTCCCCCAACACAAAAATCATGACTTGCCCTCAAGTCACTCGATTGGCACTACCATCTTACTACGAAGACCTCCCAGCTCCACCTGGATTACTGCAACTTCAGCAACGCTTTTTGTCGCTGCTTGTCGAACCTCTTGAACCAATATTTTAGTGGCCAGTCCCTCTACTACTAGCCTCATTGTTTTTTCTTTTACTACAGTTCATTAAGATTATCTTGAAGGGAAGTCATGACCTGATAAGCCTCCTCTAACCAAGGTTTGAAACTGGCCTTGAGAAAGGCCTCTTTCTTCTGTGCTTCTTCTACCTATGCTAGTGGCTTCTTTCCTCCCTATAATTTTTCAATGTGTTTCACTAGTGCTAAGGTGCATGCATTCGACCTAATCTCATCATATTGGCTCTATAGCTCCCTTAACTCTATGGTCAATGTCTATAGGTTTGGATCCTCCTACATATTGTTCACTAGCCCCTTAGCCTAATCGAACAATGTCACACATTTAGTGACTCTACCATCCAAGGTAGCCATGCTTTCCTTTATCGTGGCTTGGCACTACTCCCAGACCTCAGGCAAAGTTATGTACTACAACTTCAACTGTAGCTCTTTAATCTTCATGTTGGACTCAAAGGTTACCTGTCTAACTTTTTCTTTAGCCTCATGCACACTAGCGGTTAGCTTTCTGATTTTGGCTTTTGGTTGTGCAACCTCCAAAATGTGAAGCTCAAGCACTCTCTTGCATGCCTCCACTACTGCTGACTCCAAACGTGAATGCTGCACCTAAAGTGCCTCCTTTTCTTTCAGAGCCTACATATTTTTGGCAAACATTTGTTTGTTATTGACTTTATACTCACTTATGAGGTTGAGGGTGCAATGCTCACTAGTTCTCAATTCATCTACCACTGCCATATGTAGTGTGTGGAGGGTTTCGTTGGAGAGCATTGCTATGTTCAACCCTATGTTCTTAATTTTACTCAGGATAATATGATTTCTGATGGACTCTGCACAAATGGACCTATCAGGCAATCGTATGGTTTTGAGATCTAGGGTCCTTACTAGCTTTGCTGCTTGGGTTGTCCCAGGTGTCAGACTCTCTTGCTCTGTGCTCGCTTGTCCAACACTCACCTGTATTCTTCTTGCTTGGATCTGTAGCTCATGCACAGATCTTTCTAGACACTCCCCAACGTCTTCATGCATTGCTTCTCAAACTTTTGTAGCACTTCTGCCATGGTATCCATGATTTCATCGCCAATCTCATCAAGATCACCTTCTGTTAGCACCATGGGATCAACGTGTGATTTATCAGATTTCTATTTTTTTTGTGTTCCACCCTATTGCTCCTTGCCACGTCATTTCAAAATAAATGGGGTGCTATGCCACTCATTGTCTTCGTCGCCTTGTCCTAAAAGTTATTCTTCCTCTTTCTTTGGTGAAGGTGACTTGTCACCTCTCTGTGACTTGCAATGTTCCCAATCTACCTGCCCCTTAACAGTGCAAGCCTTTTTTATGGCTTCCTTCTTTTTCTGCTTTGCTTGGGTCTACGCAGATTTCTACGTGGCCTCCTTTTGATTTTGTGCTGTAGAACTTTTTGCACCTGTGCTTGTTCCAACATCTAAGTATGATGGGTCATGTCACTCTATAGGCCATTCCGCTACAACCTCCTAGACATCTATTTCTAACACCAAATAGGGAAACTGGTGCCATTTCTTCCCTGGATCCTTCTACGCTTGGATATAGATTTTGTGGAAGTCAGTCTTGAATGCCGTGTAGGCTAACAACTACATGAACAAGGTTGGGGAAAACTTCGGATGCTGACTAATCACCATATGGAGATCCATTTTCACTATAATCCAAAATATCTTTGTTTTTGAGATTCATGCGACATCCTTTGTGGACCATAAGGAACTGCATTGCACTACCTCCAACAATCCTTCCTCAAGTGAAGGAAATTCACTATCCTTCGGCAATTTCCATGCAACAAGAAAAATTGACAGCAATAACCAAGCATAGTGGAATGACTTGGTCTCATCCTAGGCTTCTCGGTAGTTCTCGAGGAACCCCTGGTAGAGGTATCTTGCCCAATTAAACTATATGCCTTTCACACACTACATAGCAAGGGAAACTATGGGTGCTGGAACTACATCTATGCCACATTTTCTCATGACCTTCCCTACTAAAATTTCGACAGAAAGTTGAATCGATGGGTCTGTGATGGAAATAATAGAATACCCTTGTGATTTCTTAAGGAGGCCATAATCCCTCTTCATCCTCTCTGCAAGATCCTTCTCCCCAATGTTTCCTCCAAACTCCTTTGCTAGGTTCGTGCATTTGCAAGGTAGCCACTTGATTTTATGAATTAGCATGTCTATGATGGGGAGAGGCTCTCTTAGCCATAATCACCCATCATACACCAGTGTGAGGAGCTAGCACACACATATCATATTAATGGGGTTGCAATTATAATGTTGCACCAACAACAGATTGAACAACCCTGGTTGCTCAACGCTGTGGACCCATTCCTGCATCTCCAATACTATAACATTGGTTTCTTCATAATAGACCTTCTGCATATTATTTTTCTGTCATCAAATGCGGAAATTTAGTTTGGTCTGCGAGGTCCTAATCCTCCATTTAACAATGGGATCCTCACGAGCTGAGGGCCTTCAAAAGGGACCTACTCCCGTAGTAGGGGCATGGATATTGTGATCTTTTCAGCATCTGGGTCTTTCATGACCTTCGCTTTTCCCTTTTGCAGAGGGATATATTTAGGTAGCCTTTTCATGGGTTCCACCCCTTCAGCATCAATATCCTTTGTTCCTTGGAATTCTTTTGCCTCCAGGTCGACTACACTCTCTGGTTGCTTATCTTTCTTGTATTTTTCCTAGGTTTCAGTATGTTTTTGTGGGGAGTTGCGCACCCACACCTTCATTTACTTACCTTTCACGGATTTTTTGGGCTTGGCAGGTTGGCTTTCTCTAGTAGGGGTAGGCTTTGGCCTAAGCGACGTTGGCGACGTAGGCACAGTAGCTGAAGCTTCCATACTTACAACTTATAGGGTAACAGTCTCAGAGGCAACATGAGTACTAACATTTCTAGCAGGAATCGATGTAAACATTTGCTTAATAATAAGATTTTGGCTTATCTCAGGAAATTTAGAAAATATGGAGCTCACAGCAAAATCTTCCCAAATCGATTGTTTCATAGAAAACAGACAACAAAAGTCACCAATAATTTTGAGAGTGCAAAGTGTTCTTTGTTGGACTGACACGGCTAATTTATAGGGGGGTTTGAATTCAAATCCGAATGTTCCCCCATATTTCTGACAATAAATGATGTTTTGGTGGCAAATATTCAAAGATTTTTTCCTTAGTTTCCGCCACCCCGCTCCACTTAACCATCTTCTGTTCATTAAGTCATGAAGAGTAACTTCAACAATCATTTTCTTATTGCATTGTGTGGTGCACTCCCCATGGCACAACGTCCTGAGTGCACCTTTATGGGTTGCATCTTCATCACTCTCTGCACAACCTGCTCATTGACGAGCACTAGTATTGTGGCAAGAATGTTGCAACTTGTGGGGCTACCAACTTTACTTTATCAACCCGGTGTTCATACAAACTTGGAGATGACAGTAATGTATACACAAGTAGATGAAATGGGTCCACTCATTGTCACTTCTGAGATGGCGATAGACCACTAGGGTTTATCAAACCTGCCTTCTATTGATTTAGAAGAAGTTTGATTACCAATGGAGAAAGGGGAATTTTACCCTAATATAGAGAATTGAAATATTGTTTACTGCAGTAATGAGAGACTGAAATAAATGCTTTAAACAAACCACTCATCTAACTATTTTCTAAGATATCTTGCTTCATAATAATTCTAAGCTAACATGTGTGTAATCCTAACTATCCTAGGCATGCAATCTTATATAGTCAAACACTTTGCTGCTGTGCATATGAATGAACACAATAACCCTTTTCCTTTTTGTGAAAATATGAATGCTAAATATTCTTGGTGGTATGGCAGGTGGGTTAGAGATGGTTGTGTAGGGTCATATGGCTTGGGAGCAAGCAGGGGTCTTATCCTAACTTTCTGGATGCATTTTTCACAAATTGATCTCAAAACAGGCCACTACAAGTCATCCTACAGGATGTCCTAATGCACCTATAGGATGTCCTAATTCTCCTGCAGGATCTGGCTAAAAGCATAAGGAGGGGTTTCAAAGGTGGTATAGAGCATAGGGAAGGTGAATGATGGAAGAAATAAGGCAAGGCAGTGGCTAGGACTTCCTCAGAGCTCAAACCAAAGTTTGTAAGATGGTTGGATTTGCTCAACAAACATGGAAAGTTACTCTTATGGAATGATAAATTGGTTTATGGAATTTGTGGGTTTTTGTGATCATGGATGGATGAGGTTAGGCTGGGGCTGCTGACATGAGATCTTCCTGCACTATTGAAACTCCTTCAATACACACATCATTGGAATTTACCACTGTATCAAGTTAAACAAGAAATACTCCCAATCAATATAAGAAAACAAAATTCCATTATTTAGTTGCCTATTTCATCCATGGAAATACTTGCAGAATATTAGGAAACACCATGAGATCTAATAAAAAGCTAGATATATCATAAATAACAACTGAAACCTATTCTTGGAAATATAAAAGATGCTGGCCTAATTAGCAGAAAACCCTAAATTCCATAAGAAATCAAAATTTTGTCTTCTTGGGGCAGAATAGGAATTTTTCCTTAAACCCTGGTCCCTGAAGGGAGGAGTGAAGCCAAATCCAACTGCTATGAACCTTTTTGGTATTCCTTTATCTCTCTAAAGCTAGTTCTAAAGCTATGAAAAAATGGAAGCAAACTAATCAAATTCACCACTACTTGCAATTAAACAATGCCAAAATCAATCCAACAATTGATCTATGAAATAACCTAAGCATACAAGTACAATAATTGCTAGGGTTGGACCCTAACCTAAGAGCTTCAACCCTCTAACTCAACTCAGTGTTGGATCAAGGAAATGCTCATTCTCATTATCATATCAAAAAAATTACATACCAATGTTTTGCCACAATCCTTTAACTCCAAAATTCTTAGTGCTCTTACATAAAAAATCGGAATCCTAATGAGGCTCTAGGCCTCCTTATTTATCCAACTGAAGTATCCAGCAACTTCCTTAAATATAGGGATTCTTGGCTCCCAAACTCAAGATGAACTAGTTCTTAAATATCACTGGATCAGTTTCCAATGATCTCCATGAATCGGCTACTTACAACTCCGAGCTAGTGTGATTTGATTGAGTGATATTTGAATGAGTGAGGATTTAATGAGGAATATCCATCTCCTAAAATCTCTCCTTCTTCTCTCATTTGAGTTCCTACACTTTAATTAGAAAAAATTGCCATGATTTTCTCCCAAAAACCTGCAATGAATGCACATTAGACCACTTGACATAACATCTTACTTTTACTCATCTTATTAAGAAAAATACAATTAAAACATGTAAGGAATTCTGAGAAGAGTTGATTTTAGTAAGCTTGGAGGTGTATTAAAGTCCATATAGTTACCCAATGATGAGGCTCATCATCACCCCTGTACTGAAAGTGTTGCTCATCCTCTAAGCAACTTAATCTATGTCCATGTCCTTCATTGCTCTGGTGGCCTCCCTGACATCCCATGCTTTTGTTGTGGTTTATTCTTCCCGTGAATAAAATATTTCCTTTCTCTCTATCTCTTCCCACTCTTTTCTTTCTTCTTCTTCTTTCCTTCCTTCCAACATTCCTAAGAACAATGGTGGGCTAAGTCTCAATCCAATCCAATTGACTTTGATTCTTTGTAGAGCCTACTTATACATGGGTTTTCTATTTAGTTCCTCTCTCATTCTATGAAGATAATGGTATTCTATGATTTTTAGGCTGTAAGGCAAGGTGTTCCACCTCCTTTGGAAAGCTTGCATGCTGTCATCTCCTAACAATCTGAACATGTCTTCAAAGTGTGTGATTGCTTGTTCTTATGTGGCAAGGTACCTAGGTGTAAGCTTAGGATCATTTTCAATGAGGTTCTGGGTGCTAATGAAAACCACTAGATTAGATTGTTCAGCTCTGATCATAAGGGGTTTTGTCTCTTCTCTTTCCATTACCTTTTTCATCTCTCTACCTCTTGCCTCCTCATGATTCATCCACAATGCTAAGGCTATCAATTACAAGTCTCCTAATTATGAATTTGGGTCCCACACATTCAAATATGTCAAGGAAACATTATGTAGGCAAAACTCAGAAATGTTTTCTCTATCTTCCAAGGTGCTTTGATCATAGAGATAAATGAATTGTCTATAGCCTTAGAAGTGCATAGTGCCTCTCTATGCTAAAGTCTTGATTAAGAATTGTAGCCATTATTCCCTGAGATACAAGGCAGAAGACTTTGTTGCCATCGTGCATTGGATTGCCCCCAAGAATAAACTAGCCATAGTTGCCAACTGGCTTTCCCTTTCTTGTACTTGTCCCCTTAGCCATGCATTCTATGCTTCTAACCAAACTTTCATCATTTCCTCTCTATCCCTTATGATGCTTAGTTCTCTACCCATCTCCTTCAATTTCTCCTCCATGTCACCCACATCCTCCACCCCTTTTGATTTGGCAATTTTCATCCACCTGTTTGTCCTTTCCTTCTCTTTTTCAAGTTCAAAGAATAAGGGGATGGAAAAATTTTGTGAGATTACCCTACCTCCTTCAATGAACCTGTAGTAGGAGTTGAGGTTGGGTTGTAGACTAGGTTCTCTCAGTTCTGGGTCTTCTTTCTTTGTTTCATTCTCAATGATACCTTCTTGGTCCATTTTCTGAGTTTCCTATAGGTTTAACAAAGTTTTTTGTAGGATGGGCTTTGCTTCCTATAGGTCTGTCTGTGTCTCATATAGGGGGATTTTTCCCTTTGATGAGGCTAACCTTGTGATAAGCTTCCTAACATAAGTGATTTGAGATTTGGGAGAGGATTGTTCTGATGATCCTTCTCCTTGACGTTTCTCTAGGAGAGCTGCCCTTTCTTGCTGCTTGGGTGAATCTTCAATGACAATTGGAGTTTTGGTGGGGTTTGAGGTCTTCCTTCTTAATCCTCGTGCTCTTTCTTTTCCTGAAGTACAGTGGGGTTTGTCTTTGCCTCTTCCCTTTTGACTTGATAGGTGTACTTATGGAAGTAAGAAAAGTTGTTGCCTCTTTCTCATTGGGTTCTGGAGATATGCTTGGTGATTCTTACCCTTATTTGCCTTGAACTATAGACCTCTGTTCTTCCTTATGTTCTATTTCCTCCTTTCCATTCTCCTTCTTATTCTTATCTTCGTCTTTCTCTTCTTCCTCTATTTCTTCACTCTGCTCATCTATATCTTCTTTTGTTCCTTCTAATGTCTCTTCTTCATTATCCTCCTCTTTTTCTTCCTCTTTTTCCTCCTCTTTTTCCTCTTCATTTTCCTCTTATGTTTCTTCTTCCCTCTCACTAGAAGTGGGGATTTTGTCATATTCAAGAGTTTGAATTGTTCCTCCTGCCTGCATGTCTTTGAAGGTTGTCCATGTAATAGGGAGTCTTAGGTTTTGTAGAGAATCTTCTAGGATGAGTTTGATCAACCCATAATGGGCTAGATTTTTATGTTTTCCCTCATGCACTTTGATGCTCATGTCTATCATTGATTGAAGAAGAACGTAGGGTATAATTAATCTATTTTGAGGAGGTGTGTGTTATCCAAATCTTAGTTCTTGGAGGAGTCTGAAATGGTATCCATACACTACACTGTATCTCCCTTCACATGATATGTATTTAACGAGGTGGTAACTAAATTCATTCCAAGGGTATGGAATGCTTTCCCTTTTGAACCCATTTTTGTCCTCCATCAGCTCCTTCCCTTCCAAAAATAATTTCTTCTTTGCAAGGGTGTTGTTACCCTTATATTCTTTTATCCATGGTAACCCTAAAGGGTGTGTAGTGATTCTGCTTATAACTTCACTGTAATTACTACTAATAGGCGTTTCAAAACAGTAGTAGCATGGGTCACAGTGAGGGGTATGAGTGAGAGAGAAAACTCTTTGGCCACCTCATCAACATATCCTCTCATCCTCTCAATGAACCCCATCCATTGGTGCCTTGTGAAAATTTGTACTACAGGAGGATGTCGATGGATCCTTACTATGTTTGTGGGTTCTCTCTTATTAAAACCTCCTGCCATCTTTCCCTGGTAATTCTGGAGGCTTGTATGGATAGAATTCAATGTGAGAGAGGTTTGAATGTTAACTTGGAAATATAGTTCTCCTATACTCCAATTTCCTTAATCAAATTGAGGATTTATCTTCTTTTAATTGGAAAACATGGAAGGTATAACTCCTACCTCACTTGTTATGTTATGTTGAGGACAACATTTGATTTATCTTCCCTTAGTTCTCACTCATAATCCTATAGATTGACTCCTCTTAATCCCATAGGTTTTCCTATAGGATCTCGTAGGTTTTCCTATGGGATCCCGTAGATCTCTTGCGATGTATATCCTAATTGTCTCTTGTAGGTGCTTCTTCAAGAAGGCTGAGAGCAACCTATTTTCTATGAATTCTTGAGATTTCTAATGCTCTCTTTGTATGTGAATCAGTGTTTTATTTCCATATATGGATGATCATGTGGGATGGTGTGTTGGCTGTCTAAGTATGAGCACCTCCCTCTGGACCATTGGTCCCACAGTCCATCATTCCACCTTACGTCGTAATCATCTCCCACTTCATTCCTCCGTAACTTAACCATTTTTTTCTTATCCCCTTTTTCTTCTGATATGACTATTTCCACGTGTGGAGTGGTCTACTTGTTTTCTCCTTGTCGACTAGCCGAAGGTGGCCAAGTTAACTGGCCACCTTTACTTATAAAACCAACTCTCACATAATCATATAGTTTTCATCATATCATACTAATGAGAGATCATGAGTAAGATGGCATAGTTGTGAGTAAGATGCTTGGATGATGATGCATGTTGGAGAATGATGTCTCTATGTTGTGTTTTTGCTGCATATTCTTCTGTGCATTGGCCTCTTTTGATGCTTGTTTCAATTGATGTGTTGGTGCTGGAGAGTGATGTTGGTGATCTTGCTACTATTGCTGAGCTCTGGAGGAGCTTCCTCAACCTTGGAATCTTTGTGCTAAAGATGGCTGCAACCTTGTGAAGTTTCCTTTGTGGGATAGGCTACAATAAGATTTCCTACAAGAAACCTACAAGATATTCTGTAGCTGCCTCCGCCCTAAAATTTCATACTTTTCTCACTTATGGAGCATTAGGGTTGTTGACATGAGTAGAGAAGGGTTGTAGGGAATGGTAGGTGAGATTTGTGGTCTTCAGGTATTGTCCCTCCTTCCTCCTTCTCTCCCCATTCTATTTGTTGTTTATTTTATTTTATTTTGTAAACTGTATTTTTTTTAATTGACTTATTAGATGGATGTAGGGGTGACATGGTGATGAAAGGTATGGCGATGATGTCATGGAGTGAATTGTTTTTTCTTTTAGATACAGGCTTGTCATCCACTTTATCTAGGACCACTTTTATTGGGGCTTTCAAGGCCACTATAATTCCTACCAGAAACTCATGTAGGTTTATAGGGAATCCTGTAGGATTACAGGGAATTGGGTAGAAAACACAGAGCCTATATAAATTGAGCTAGAGGGGTTCATCAATGGAAGAATTGTTGAAATAATGAATAATATGAGATGGAGGGATTGAAATATGGATCTTGTAGGTCCTTATGTTCCTCTCAAGATGTTCTTATCCTCCTCCTGTTAACTTGCAAAAAAAAACTTCCAATTTTTTTTACCTTTTCTCTCCCTTTTTTTTTTGTATTTTTCTTTTTTAAAACAACTAGTCTACCTCCAAGGAGGTTTTCATCCTATTTTCCTACCCTAAGTGCCTCAAAAGAGGTTTTCATCCATAGATCTTTTTATTTTTTCTCTTTTTTATCAACAGCCTTGGGCCACCTCAAGAGGTTTTCAACCCAACAATGGGACTCAGGTGCCTCATGGAGGTTTTCACCTGAGTCTCTTTATTTTTTTCTCCTTTTTCTTTTTTTTTTCATTTTTCTATTTTCTCTCTTTTTTTCAAGGTCTTAGTGGGGTGGAAGCTGAGACTTGCTCCACCACCATCACTGTCTTGTTTATGCCATTGATGAGTTATTGCTTTGACAAGGGCTTCTTGTAGACCTTCAATCTATACCCATTGAGAAGTAAAGAGAGAGCCTCTGCATCAGTGGTTCATATCTGTACAACACCATTATCATGACATTTTTCTATGACATAAGGCCCTAACCATCTAGTCTTTAACTTACCTTCAAAATATTTGTACCAAGAATTATACAACAAAGCCCAATTAGTTCTTGGAACTGTTTGTCCTTTATATTCTTGTCCTGCCAAATTTTCCTTTGACCTTGAGTCACCTCTGTGTGCAGGAGGGCTTGCATCCTAAATTCATCTAACCCATTCAGCTAGAGCAATATTTCTTGTTGTTCCCTGGTGAGATCTAGATCCAATTGTGCTACCATTATTAAGGTGTTGTATTCAAATTCAATGGACAAAAGGGCTTTCTTCCCATAGATGAACTCATAAGGAGTGAACCCAGTGGTGGTCTTCTAGGTGGTATTGTAGGCCTAATTGGCCTCAACTAATCTATTTGCCCAATCCTTTCTTCTTCCGCTAATCACTTTGGTCAGAATGCCTTCCAGCACTCTATTTGTTACTTCCACTTTCTCATTAGCTTGTGGGTGGTAAGGAGTGGATGTTTTGTGCTTGATCTTGTCCTGGCTTAACAAATTATCAATCATATGAGATGTAAATTGACTGCCTTGATCAGTGACCAATTCTCTAGGGTACCCAAACTTTTAAAATACATTTTCCCTTAATAATTCAACAACTTTTTCTTTTATTTCTTCTTTGATGGCCTTGGCTTCAACCCACTTGGTTAAATAGTCAGTGCACATAATGATGTGCTTCTTTTCCCTAGATGGAGGGTTAATGGGTCTAAAGAAATCCATGCCCCACTTGTCAAATGGCTCAAAAGTCACTTGAGGTTGTAAATGCATTTCATCCCTTGGGGTAGGTTTCCCCATCCTTTGGCACTGATCACACTAACTGGTATACCTCCTCACATCTTGGTGAAGAGTGGGCCAGTAATAACTAGTGTGTAGTACCTTGAATGTTGTTATTTTGGCTACAAAGTGACTTCCACACGACCCATCATGACAGGCGAAAAGGATGTCAAAGACTTCCTCCTCCCTAACACATCTTCTAAGAATTTGATCCAAGCCTAGTTTGAATAGGTTGCCCCTAATCCAAGTGAATGGGCTGTTCTTCCTTATGATCTTTCTCTTCTCGTTGGTGGACAAATTTGGTGGAAACTGTATAGACACCAAGTAATTTTCTATGTCAGCAAACCATGGAGAGAGAATTGAAATGGCAAATAAGTGTTCATTTGATAACTACTCATCAACCATTCCTTCCTCCATTACAGGAAAATTCAATCCGGATAAAAAATCTCCAATAACATTCTCCTTGCCAGGATTATCGATAATAGTTAAATCAAACTGTTGCAACAAAAGCAACCATCTAATAATTCAAGCATTTACATCATGTTTATTCATTAAGTTTTTAATTGTAGCATGGTTATTATGTACAAATGTTTGGTAACTAGTAATGTAATCCCTAAATTTATTCAACGAATGCACAACAACTAGGAACTCTTTTTCAGTCACTATGTAGTTCAATTCAACTTTTGACATATTCTTACTGATGAAGTAAATTGCATAAGGTAGCTTCTCATCTATTTGGCCTAGAGCTAGTCCTATGTATTTGTGAGAGGCATCAACATGTATATGGGGAGGAAGAGCCCAATTTGGGCCTCATAGAATAGGTGCAGTAGTGAACCTGTCCTTTAGGGTGTCCAAGGCTTCTTGACAATTTTCTTACCATAAAAATTCATGGTCTTTGGCCAATAACCCAAACAAATGGGAAGCTAACTTGCTGAAGTCTTTTATGAATCTCCTATAGTATCTAGCTAAAACTAGAAAAAATTTGACATCTCTTTGTTTTTGCAAAGTTGGGACCCTTTGAATGATGGCTATCTTATTTGGGTCGACCTGTAGTCATTTCTGGGATATTGAGTGACCTAGAACAATCCTTGTAGTCATCAAGAACTCACATTTTTCAAGACTAGGGATAATTTCATTTCAACGCATTTGTTCAGTACCTTACCCAAGTTGGATAGAGCCTCCTAGAAATCACACTCATAGGGTGTAAAGTCATCCATATAAAATTCCACTGCATCATGGACTAGCTCAGCAAAGATACTCAGGACTGCGCTCTAGAAATTTCATATACCAAAATGAAGGACCCTATAAGCCAAAGTACCCCAAGGACAGGTGAAGGTGGTTTTATCCTAGTCCTCTGGGCTAATTTGGATTTTATTGTACCTGCTGAACCCATCTAAGAAAGAAAAAAAACCCCTACCAGGTCATCTAACACTTGGTCAATGAAAGGTAGAGGGCAATGGTCCTTCTTTGGTGCTTTTTTTAATTCTCTATAATCAACACAAATACTCCACTTCCCATTTTTCTTTGGAACCAACACCAAAGGAGAAACCCACTCACTATCCAAGATAGGGTAAATGAATCCTACATCCATTAGCTTTTTCAATTCTTCTTTGACTATATCTTTGAGAGCTGGATTCATTCTCCTTTGGGGTTGTCAGACTAGTTTGCAACCTTCTTTGATATAAATGTAGTGATTACACATTGAGGGGTGCACTCCCTTCATTGCTTTCTAACTCCAAGCAAAGCCATCCAAATGTTCCCCTAGCATGTTACATAACTCTTCTTCTTGGTGTATCGGAAGAGAGGGGTTGATTTTCAAGGTTCTTTCATGCTAGAATTCTATTGTATTGACACGAGTAGGGTTTGAATCAGATAAGCATAGATCAATCTGATGGTTTCTCTTGGTTTCCTTCACTACTTCTTCTAAGTACGAGGTGTTGGTAGTTGGATTTTGGAGTATGTGTTCAATCAAATCATCTTTATCTGGCTATACTCCTCCCATGATAGTTTCTAGGGTATAGAGTTGAGCTTAGTAGAATTCATCTTCTTCTTGCTCTTCTGGACATAAAATTAAATCATGTTCTAAATATGGCTAATCAGGAGGGTACAAGACCAACTGCTTGGATAGATGCCCAGTTTTGATAGTCATGTTTCTAGCCCTACAGATGATGTAGGCATCAGTAGTAGCTAACGAAGGCCTCCCACACATGAGATGATAACCATTAAGCTTGGCCTTAGGATGGAGAACTAGGATATCTATAGGGTACTCCCAAGAGTCAATGGAGACCATCACATCCTCAACAGTCCCCTCAGGGGCTACTATGGATTGGTCCGCAAGCTGCAAGATTATTGTGGTCTTTCTTAATGAACCCTAGAGATTCAACTTGAGCATGGTGTCCTTAGTCGTTACATTAATGGCATCCCCAAGATCAATCAAGGTGTGTGGGACAATGGTTCCATTGATGTGCACAATTACTACAGGGTTTCTAGGGTCTAAATACTTTGGGCAAATTACCTGCCCCGAAATTAAATCGGCCAGTTGTCCAATAAAATTAATGGTAGGCATGTCACTTTTTCGCCTCCCTGGAAATTTGAAACACTTCTCTTTAATCAGTTTGTTGTAAATAGGTACATCCTTAATGTCTTGGAGAAGTGGAATTTTGATCTATAGATGTTTCAATTCACCCAGAAGTTCATTCTGTTCTCGGGTAGGCTGGACTGGATGAGTTAATCTTTCAGGAAAGGGTGCTGGATTCACTCTAGGAATACTTTCCTCTCTTTCCTCCCCACTCTTCCTCGATGGAGATGGAGGTTGGTTGTCCGATAGTACTCTCTAAGACCTCATGTTGATATCCTTAATTTCCACAGCATAAGCAAGGTAGGATGTCTCTCCACTGTTAAATAAAATTGTTGCAATAAAAGAAACCATCTAATAATTTGAGCATTTACATCAGGTTTATTCATTAAGTATTTAGTTGCAACATTGTTAGTATGTACAAATGTTTGGTAGCAAATAATGTAATCCATAAATTTATTCAATGAATGCACAACAACTAGGAGCTCTTTTTCAGTCACTGTGTAGTTTAGTTTGGCTTTTGACATATTCATACTGATGAAGTAAATTGCATAAGGTAGCTTGTCATCTATCTGGCCTAGAGCTACTCCTATGGATTTGTGAGAGGCATCAGAATGTATATGGAAATGAAGAGCCCAATTGGGGCCTTAGAGAATAGGTGTTGTAGTCAACTTGTCCTTTAGGGTGTCCAAGGCTTCATGGTGGTTTTCTGACCATAAAAATTCGAGGTCTTTGGCCAATAACCCAAGTAAATGGGAAGCTAACTTGTTGAAGTATTTTATGGATCTTCTATAGTATCTGAATAAACCTAGAAAACTCATGACATCCCTTTTTTTTACAGAGATGGGATCCTTTGAATGATGGTTATCTTATTTGGGTTGACTTGCAGTCCTTTCTAGGATACTGAGTGACCTAGAACAATCCTTGTAGTCACTAGGAACTCACATTTTTCGAGAGTAAGGTATAAGTTAATTTCAATGCATTTTTTCAGCACCTTACCCATGTTGGAGAGAGCCTCCTGGAAATATCACTCATAGGGTGTAAAGTCATCCATATAAATTTCCACTGCATCATGGACTAGCTCGGAAAAGATACTTAGGACTGCCCTCTAGAAAGTGGCAAGGGCATTTCATAGACAAAAATGAAGGACCATATAAGCCAAAGTACCTGAAGGACAGGTGAAGGTGGTTTTATCCTAGTCCTCTGGGCTAATTTGAATTTTATTGTACTCGCTGAACCCATCTAAGAAAGAAAAAAAATCCCTGCCAGGTCATCTAACACATGGTCAATGAAAGGTAGAGGGTGATGGTCCTTCTTTGTTGCCTTTTTTAACTCTCTGTAATCAACAAAAATACTCCACTTCCCATTTTTATTTGGATCCAACACCAAATGAGAAACCCACTCATTATCCGAGATAGGGTAAATGAATCCTGCATCCATTAGCTTTTTCAATTGTTCTTTGACTATATCTTTGAGAGCTGGATTCATTCTCCTTTGGGGTTGTCAGACTAGTTTGCAACCTTCTTTTATATAAATGTAGTGAGTACACAGTGAGGGGTGCACTCCCTTCATTTCTTTCTAGCTCCAAGTAAAGGCATCCAAATGTTCCCTTAGCATGTTACATAACTCTTCTTCTTGGTGTACCGAAAAAGGGGTTGATTTTCAAAGTTCTTTCATGATTGAATTCTATTGTATTGAGACGCGTAGGTTTTGAATAAGCTAAGCATAGATCAATTTGATGGGTTCTCTTGGTTTCCTTCACTACTTATTCTAAGGACAAGGTGTTGGGAGTTGGATTTTGGAGTATGTGTTCAATCAAATCATCTTTATCTGGCTATCCTCCTCCCATGATAGTCTCTAGGGTGTAGAGTTGAGCTTAGTAGAATTCAACTTCTTCCTACTATTCTCGACATAAAGTTAAATCATGTTCTAAATATGGCTGAGCATGAGGGTACAAGACCAATTTCTTGGATAGATACCCAGTTTTGATAGTCATGTTTCCAACCCTACAGTTGATGTAGGCATCAGTAGTGGCTAACGAAGGCCTCCCAAACATGAGATGATAAACATTAAGCTTGGCCTTAGGCTGGAGAACTAGGATGTCTGCAGGGTACTTCCAAGAGTCAATGGAGACCATCACATCCTCGACAATCCCCTCAGGGGCTACTATGGATCGGTCTGTAAGCTGCAAGATTATTGTGGTCTTTCTTAATGAACCCTGGAGATTCAACTTGAGCATGGGGTCCTTAGCCATTACATTAATGGCATCCCTAAGATTAATCAAGGTGTGTGGAACAATGGTGCCATTGATGTGCACAACTACTACATGTTTTCTAGGGTTTAAAGACTTTGGGAAAATTACCTACCCCAACATTAAATCAGACAGTTGTCCAATGACATTAATGGTAGGTGTGTCTCTATTTTGCCTCCGTAGATGTTTGAAACACTTCTCTTTAATCAATTTGTTGTAAATAGGTACATCCTTAATGGCTTAGAGAAGTGGAATTTTGACAGATATATTTTTCAATTCACCCAGAAGTTCATTCTATTCTCGGGTAGGCTAGACTGGATGAGTTAATCCTTCAGGAAAGGGTGGTGGATTCACTCTATGCATACTTTCCTCTCTTTCCTCCCCACTCTCCCTTAGTGGAGATGAAGGTTGGCTGTCCAGTAGTACTCTCTGAGACCTCATGTTGATTTCCTTAATTTCCACAACATAAGCAAGGTAGGATGTCTCTCCACTGTTAAATCAAACTGTTGCAATAAAAGTAACCATCTAACAGTTCAAGCATTTACATCAGGTTTATGCACTAAGTATTTAGTTGCAGCATGGTTAGTATGTACAAATTTTTGGTAACCAATAATGTAATCCCTAAATTTATTCAATGAATGCACAACAACTAGGAGCTCTTTTCAGTCACTGTGTAGTTCAGTTATGATTTTGACATATTCATATTGATGAAGTAAAATGCATAAGGTAGCTTGTCATCTATTTGGCCTAGAGCTGGTCCTATGGATTTGTGAGAGGAATTAGTATGTATATGGAAAGGAAGAGCCCAATTTGAGCCTTAGAGAATAGGTGCAGTAGTCAACTTGTCCTTTAGGGTGTTCAAGGCTTCTTGATAGTTTTCTAACCATAAAAATTCAAGGTCTTTGGCTAATAACCCAAATAAATGGGAAGCTAACTTGTTGAAGTCTTTTATGGATCTCCTATAGTATCCGGCTAAACCTAGAGAGCTTCTGACATCCCTTTGTTTTTATAGAGTTAGGACCCTTTGAATGATGGTTATCTTATTTGGGTCGACCTACATTCCTTTTTGGGATATTGAGTAACCTAGAACAATCCTTGCAGTCATCAAGAACTCACACTTTTCAGGAGCAAGGGATAAGTTCATTTCAATGCATTTTTTATCACCTTAACCAAGTTAGAGAGAGCCTCCTAGAAATCACACTCATAGGGTGTAAATTCATCCATATAAATTTCCACTATGTCATGGACTAGCTCGGAAAAGATACTCAGGACTGCTCTCTAGAAAGTGGTAAGGGCATTTCATAGACCAAAATGAAGGTCCATATAAGCCAAAGTACCCCAAGGATAGGTGAAGGTGGTTTTATCCTGGTCCTCTGTGCTAATTTGGATTTTATTTTACTTGCTGAACCCATCTAAGAAAGAAAAAAATCCCTGCTGGGTCATCTAACACTTGGTCAATGAAAAGTAGAGGGCAATGGTCCTTCTTTGTTGCTTTTTTCAACCCTTTGTAATCAACACAAATCCTCAAATTCCCATTTTTCTTTAGAACCAACACCAACGGAGAAACCCACTTACTATCCGAGATAGTGTAGATGAATACTGCATCGATTAGCTTTTGCAATTATTCTTTGACTATATCTTTAAAAGCTGGATTCATTCTCCTTTGGGGTTGTTAGACTGGTTTGCAACCTTCTTTGATATAAATGTAGTGAGTACACACTGAGGGGTTCACTCCCTTCATTTCTTTGTAATTCTAAGCAAAGGAATCTAAATGTTCCCTTCGCATGTTACATAACTCTTCTTCTTGGTGTACTGAAAGAGACAGGATGATTTTCAAAGTTCTTTCACGACTGAATTCTATTGTATTGACACGAGTAGGATTTAAATCAGCTAAGAATTGATCAATCTGATGGTCTCTCTTTGTTTCCTTCACTACTTCTTCTAAGGACAAGGTGCTGGAGTTGGATTTTAGAGTATGTGTTCAATCAAATCATCTTTATCTAGCTATCCTCCTCCCATGATAGTTTCTAGGGTATAGAGTTGAGCTTAGTAGAATTCATCTTCTTCCTCCTCTTCTAGACATAAAGGCAAATCATGTCCTAAATATGGCTAAGTAGGAAGGTACAAGACCAACTACTTAGATAGATGCCCATTTTTGATAGGCATGTTTCGAGCCCTACAGCTGATGTAGGCATTAGTAGTGGCTAACGAAGGCCTCCCAAACATGAGATGATAACCATTAAGCTTGGCCTTAGGCTGGAGAACTAGGATGTTTGCAGGGTACTGCAAAGCATCAATGGCGACCATCACATCCTTGACAATCCCCTTAGGGCTACTGTGGATTGGTCTACAAGCTACAAGATTGTTGTGGTCTTTCCTAATGAACCCTAGAGATTCAACTTGAGCATGGTGTCCTTAGTCATTACATTAATGGTATCTCCAAGATCATTCAAGTTGTGTGGGACAATGGTGCCATTAATGTGCACAATTACTATAGGGTTTCTAGGGTCTAAATACTTGGCGTAAATTACTTGCCCCGACATTAAATCAGGCAGTTGTCTAATGACATTAATGGTAGGCATGTCTCTTTTTCGTCTCCCTAGATGTTTGAAAAACTTCTCTTTAATCAATTTTTTGTAAATAGGTACATCCTTAATGGCTTGGAGAGGTGGAATTTTGACAGATAGATTTTTCAATTCACCCAGAAGTTCATTCTGTTCTGGGGTAGGTTGGACTGGATGAGTTAATCTTTTAGGAAAGGGTGGTGGATTCACTCTAGGCATACTTTCCTCTCTTTCCTCCCAACTCTCCCTTGGTGGAGATGGAAGTTGGTTGTCCAGTAGTACTCTCTGAGACCTCATGTTTATTTCCTTAATTTCCACAACATAAGTAGGGTAGGATGTCCCTCCACTGTAGATCTATTGTTCCTGTCTATTGTTCATGTCTGGATTTGGTTGGGGAGGCATCTGAGGTTGTTTAGGTGGAGCAGGGTGTAAAAGATGTGGTTGAGTAGGAGGTGAGGGCAATAGAGCTGGAGCATTGTTGAATGGGGGCCTCCACCCCTGGGGTGGTGCATTCCACTAAGGTTGTGGATGAATATATGGTTGAAATGGCTGGTTGGCCTGCTAAGAATTGTACTGAGGTGCAAACAACCAAGGAGAAGGTGTAGAATAGGAGAGATGAGTAGGGGCCCATCAAGAAGCAATGGATGTGTTTTTGTTAGGGTTGTAATATGCATAGGATGACCCTTGCATGCCCTATTGGTATGGCCGAGGCCCATGAGGCCTCCTTTTATTTATCTAATAGAGCTATTCAATCACCCTTTAAGTTCCCTGATACATAGCTTTTAGTCCAGGTAGAGAAGGCCACTTGTCTCTGGAGTGGTTTTCTTCATAGATCGATTAGATTTCTTTAAGGTTTAACGGAAATTCATTCCTAGGGTGCCTTATTATGCATCTAGGCCAAAATATGGCTAATTCTCTCTCTGCTTCCTCCCACTTTCTTTTGATGTGCATAGTGTCCATCTGTAGGGCAAGGGTTTGCAGCATTTCACTCTTGAAATATTCCAACATATTTCTAATTTAACCTTTTATAGATCTGTTGGAAGAGGATGAGTTGGCCACTGCTTGAATACCCCTACCCTTTTGCCTATCTACCCTCAAATGGTTCTTAAAGACAATATTAATATCTTCATAAGGTAGCTAGTAGATGTCCCCTCCTACTAGTAGGTTTATGGTATCCAAAAGATCTTCCTCGGCCTCCCTTAGTAGGACTAGATTCAGTGACTTAGGTTCAAGTATGCACCTGGCCCTTTTGTAGCTAAGTTAGAATCTTTCCTCATAATCTTCTAAAGACTCATCATGTCCTAGGGTCATTATAAAAATTTCATCTTTAGTGTCTTTGGACCTACAGTAGTCCCAATAATTGTTGTTGAAGGCTTGCTGCATCTGAGCCTAGGTGGTGATTTTATCCCCAGGTAAACCCATGAATCAGCACAAAGTTGCATCCTTGAATATGGATGGGAATAATTTCAACTTCTAATCATTTGTGGTGTAATCATAAGTTCTACATATGACAACAAACTCAAACAAGAAAGTATTTGGATCTTCTAAGGTTAGGCCATGGAAGAGAGGAAGAGCAGAGGGGCTTATGTTTTTCATCTTGGCATCCCCATTGGTTTCTCTAATGGGAAAATCACCCTCAATTATTTCTCTATCTCCTCTATCATTTCTATTTTCAGCCATTAGGTTAGTTGGAATGGGTTCTCCCTCTTCTTCTCCCCGTGTAGGCTCTTCAAAAATCTCTCGTTGCTCACCTAAGGGGTCCTCCAATTCACAGCCACCGAAGAAGAGGGAAGGTTGGTTGTTTGAAGTGGTGTGGGTATTTGGTAGAAATTTTCCTAAGTTATCCCTATTCCTACAAGTCATGAAAGAACTGTTTTTGTTTTGTTTTTCAAGTTTTAAGACCAATTGCAAATTGAAATGACAAGCTGAATGGAAACTAACTGTTGAATGAAATCTCACTTGCAGAATGGAAAGGAAATCAAACAAACTTATAATTACTTTTGCAAAAAAATGAAGCTAATAAAAGAATGGAAGAGATAAGAAATGGAAGAAAGAAAGAATAAATCACATCTATTCAGACACCTCCCTGGCAATTGCACCAAAAAGTGATGAACACCAGTATTACAGAAATAATGATGTAACTCCTAGGGATACCAACTTTACTTTATCAACCCAAGGTTCATACAAACTTGGATGATATAGGGTTGTATACACAAGTAGATGCAATGGGCCCCCTCTTTGTCACTGCTGAGCTGGCGATAGACCACTAGGTTTTCTCAAACCAACCTTCTATTGAATTAGAAGAAGTTTGATTACCAATGGAGGAAGGGGAATTTTACCCTAATTGAGAGAATTGAAATATTGTCTATTGCAGTAATCAAAGACTAAAATAAATTCTTTAAACACATCACTCATCTAGCTATTTTTTAAGAGATCTTTCTTTAGAATAATTCTAAGCTAACATGTGTGTAATCTTAACTATCCTAGGCTTGCAATATGATATAAGGAAACACTTTAATGTTGTGCATATGAATGAACACAATAACCTTTTTCCTTTTTGTCCTTTTTGCGAAAATATGAACCTAAATCTTCTTGGTGGTATGGCAAGTGGGTTAGACATGGTTGTGAAGGGTCAGATCACTTGGGATGCAAGCAGGGGTCTTCTCTTGACTTTCTGGATGCATTATTTACAAATCAAACTCAAAACATGAAACTATAGGTCATCCTATAGGACATCCTAATGAACCTATAAGATGTCCTAATGCTCCTACGGGATCCCTATATTCCTAAAGGATCTAGCTGAAAGCATAAGGATGGGTTTGGAAGGTGGTATACGGCTTAGGGGAGGTGAACGATGGAAGAAATAAGGCAAGGGAGTGGCTATGATTTCCTTAGAACTCAAACCAAAGTTTGTAAGATGGTTGGATTTTCTCAACAAGCATGGAAAGTTGTTCTTATGGAATGATAATTGGTTGATGGACATAGTGGCTTTTGGTGATCATCAATGGATGAGGTTAGGCTAGGGTTGCTGAAATGAGATCTTCCTACACTATTGAAACTCCTGCAATACACAAATCATTGGCATTTACCCATGAATCATGTCAAACAAGAAATATTCCCAATCAATATAAGAAAACATAATTCCATTATTTAGTTTCCTAGTTCATGCATGGAAATACTTGTATATTGGGAAACACCATGAGATATAATACAAAGCTCGAGTAGAAAATCCTAAATTACATAAGAAATCAAAATTCTATCTTTTTTTTGGCTCAATAGGAGTTTTTCCTCAAACCATGGTCCTTGAAGGGAGGAGTGAAGCCAGATCTACCTGGTATCAGCCTTTTTGATATTCCTTTATGTCTCTAAAGCTACTACTAAATCTATGCGCAAATGGAAGAAAACTAATCAAATTCATCACTACTTGCAATTAAACAACGCCAAAATCAATCCAACAATTAATCTATGAAATAAATTAAGCATACAAGTACAATAAGAGAAATATTTGTTGCTAGTGTTTGGCCCTAACCTAAGATCTTCAGCCCTCTGAGTCAACTCAGTGCTTGATCAAGGAAAAGCTCATTCTCATTATCATATCAAAAAAATTACATAATAGTGTTTTGCCACAATCATTTAACTCCAAAATCCTTAGTGCTCTTTCATAAAAAATATGAATCCTAATGAGGCTCTAGGACTCTTTATTTATCCAACTCAAGTCTCCAACAACTTCCTTAAATCTAGGGAGCCTTGGCCCAAACTCAAGACGAAGTAGTTCTTAACTATAACTGGCTTGGTTGTCAATGATCTCCATGAATCAGTTGGTTGCAACTCCGAGCTAGTGTTATTTGATTCAGGGATATTCAAATGAGTGAGGATTTAATGAGGGAGATCCATCTCCTATAATCTCTCCTTCTTGT
This sequence comes from Pinus taeda, assembly GCA_000404065.3. Lineage (NCBI taxonomy): Eukaryota > Viridiplantae > Streptophyta > Pinopsida > Pinales > Pinaceae > Pinus > Pinus taeda. The sequence goes on from APFE031025778.1 coordinate 60,725, forward strand.
CTCATTCGAGTTCTCGCACCTTAATTAGCCAAAATTGCCATGATTTTCTCCCAAAAAACTACAATCAATGCACATTAGACCACTATACATAACAACTGACTTTTACTGATCTCATAAGAAAAATACAGTTAAAACATGTAAGGAATTATGAGAAGAGTTTATTTTAGTAATCTTGGAGGTGTATTAAGGTCCACATAGTTACCCAATGATGAGGTTCATCACTCGTTGCATTTTTCTCCAAGTTGGGCAGTGTAGTTTATAGTCTTTCCCTCCCTTGCAACTTCCTGGAGTGTTAAGACTATCCTGTTGCCATATAGTCATTGTGGAGGACCCCCTATATACAACTTCAACCTGCTCCCATTCACTCTTCCCAGGAATGGTTCCCCATTCAGCTTCGCTAGCTGAACTACGCCCTCATCTCTAATTTCTTTGACAATATATGGCTCTAACCAATGCATCTAGAATATTCCTGAAAATTTAGTGAATTGGATATTAAATAACAGGACAAGATCATTTACCTTGAACATGTGAAGCTTGATATGGAGATAATGCCATGTTGTTTCCTGCTCCTTCTGTACTTATGGAATCTTGCCAAAAATTGATCTTCCTCAAGCTCCATCAGCTACACGAGCCATTCCTCCAAGGTCTCACGATCCACCATATCCATCAGCACTGTTATGCACGGACTAGGTACAATGTACTCCATTGACATTACAAATCCACCCCATATACTAATCTAAAAGGCATTTTCCCTGTCAGCATCTTACAAGTACTCCTATAAGCCTAGAGTACTGTAGGTATGCACAATCCTACTCATTTCATTGCACATTGTAGATCTTTGTTAGTGCATTCCTCAAAATATTATTAAAGGCTTCAACAGTTCCATGTTCCTGTGGGTGATACGATGTACTATTCTGATGGTAGACCTGGAATTCTTCAGTCAATGCACTAATTTTTTCATTTAGAGAGTGTGTACCTAGATCACTCATCAACACTTACGTGCATTCAAATCTGGTTAAGGCATTCTCAAACAAGAACTTTGTTGTCGTAGCCCCTATACAATCCTTAATTGAATATGGTTCTACCCATCTGGTTAGATATTCTGTCATGTGATAATATAGTGTGCACCTATTTTCTTTCCCGAGGGCTGAATTTGCCCAACAAAATCAATCGCCCATTTCCCAAATGCCTGCAAGGACACCTGAGGATGTAGTGGTAACTCATCCCTTCCCGAGTGTCTGCCAGTTCTTTGACATGCATCGCATGCCTTACAATACGTGTTGGAATCCTTATGCAATGTTGGCCACTAGAGACCTGCACACAAAATCTTTTACGCAATTTCCTTACCTGCATAATGGCCTCCCACAACTCCCGCTTGAGCTTCAGTGAGAATGTTATCTTGCTCAAAGTCTGACACATATCTTTGCAATATTTCATCGGCCCCCATTTTATACAAATGTCCTACAATGACTGCAAAATTAGTTGCACGCACTACTAATTCTTTCTTTTTTTGGCATGTATATCCTTTTGGCGCCATCCCCATAGTCAAGAAGTGAATAATATCTACAAAATGGTCATTTGGACACGTACCGCAAAGAGCTGCACATCTCGCAACCCTTCCTCCAGATTATTAGGCTCCTCTCCTGTTTCAATCCATGATATATGGTTAGGTCCCGCATTTAACTTCCCTAGCTTAACAATGAATTCAAAGTCATACTCCCGAACTAGTAGAAACCATCTACGGATCTTCCCCCCCAACACAATATTTTGACCAACTATTTCAATGCAGAATGATCTGTGTACATATTAAAATTCCCTCCTAACAGATAATGACTAAATTTTTGCAGTGTGTACACCATTTCCAACCCTTTACACTCAGTTTTTCAATATTTTTTTCTCAGCCTTTGATAACTTCCTACTTGTGAAGGCTACAGGATGGTCCATTTCTCCTTCACCGCCTATGTTAGCACTACACCCAATTTAATGCAAGAGGAATCCACATGTAAGTGAAACTCCTTTTTCCAATTAGGGAATACCAAATTGAGTGTAGTGACCATCTTTTCTTTCAATAAATCTAATTTGCGTTGACATTATTCATCCTAAAAGAGTGTTGCATCCTTCTTTAGTAGTTTCTCCATGGGCACAGTAATTTGAGCATAAGCTTTGATAAACTTTCTATAGTATCCCGTATGTCCTAGTGTTGCGCGCAGCTGCTTGACATTCCTCGGGGCCTCCAAATTCACAATTATTGTAATCTTTGTAGGGTCCACCATCAATCCTTGCTTGCACACCACGTGACCCAGCAAGATCCTAAAGGGAACACAAAATATGAATGTCGCCATATCATCGTGATCTGGTATCTGCGAAATGTATCCAACATCAAGCACAGACTGGCTACTTGGAGCTTCACTAATCTAAACATCGTGTAGTCATCAAAGTAGACTTTTAGGAACTTATGAATGAACTCCTTGAGAATTGCTATGACTACACAAGAAAATATCGCATACACATTCTTAAGCCCAAACGACATCACGGTGTATTGAAAACAACCCCACTCTGTCGTGAAGGTCATTTTGCTCCTATCCTCTAGTGCGATCCTGATTTGATGATACCCAAAAATTCCATCAGTAAAGGAGTAGGCCTCCTGCCCTTTGACATTGTCTAACACTTCATCTGTAAATGGCATTCGGTATGGGTCATGGACACACGCATCATTAAGCTTCCGCAGATCTAAGTAAATCCTTATTTCACCTTTTTGTTTCTTCTCCTAAACCACCATCGGGCTCACCTAATCAAATTCTTCAACAAGTTCTATGATGCCTACCTCCAGCATATTATCTAGCTCTTGGCGAACCTTTTCCTTGTATTTAGGATTAAGGCGATACGTCCTTTGTTTAATAAGCTTCACATCCAGCTTCAGAGTGATCTTCATAATGGCTAAATCTCCAACTATGCCCTTTAAATCTGAAAAATTAATAGGGAAGAGATCTTGGGATTCATGAAGTAACTCAGTAACTTTATCCACGGTAGCATCGTCCCAATAATCTCCAATTTTTGTGAACTTCAGTTCTTTTTCGGTGCCAATGTTTACTTGCTTTGTCTTCAAGGGTGCAGAGATGTCCAAGTTTTCTATTTGTGGGCCTTCGACTTCGTGATTCCCTTCTGCCTTTGAAATATTAATGTTTCGCGGGTCCACATATTCCTCTTTAGCGGTTACATTATAGCATTCCAATGCATGGAAAAGCTAGGTGCTCCAGTCTCGTTGGGTCCATTCCATAGGTTCTGTCAGCATTCTGAAGATAACCGTATTAATTTCTTGCAATGCTTCATTGATTCTTGCGAAGCCATCTTCAAAGATGAAGGTTAATAAGAACCCTTCCTTCAATACATCCCATTTCATGGTGGCATGGTGGAGCTCCATTTCCAGATACTAGTTCATGGGAATTGTAACCAAAGTATGGAGAAATATGTGTACCCACTCTAGTTGTAGTTCTATTCCCCATGCTTTAGTCCATTTCGCTAGGTGATCGCGTGGATCATCCCTTCCGTTATATTTCTTAGTCATTATGGTGTTATCACATCCAAACCATAGCTTCATCATTCTTCTATAATATCACCATCCAACAAATTTATCCTTATGCGTATCCCACCATCGTGAGGGCGTAGCACGTAGTGCCAACTCTAATACTTGGAAGCAGTGACCCTCAGGGACTTCTCACTCAAATTCATCCAAAAACAGATCTATGTTAGTTAAAGCATCATAATAGGGTAATTTCCTTACCTCTGATGAAACACAACACAATGACTTCATCATCATATTGCATCGCAAGGTAGACACATCATGTAAGTGATTCTACCAATGCTCTAACTCTTCGTTCAAATTAGAGGTGTAGGAACTATCCTGATCCCATGCAGTCCTCCCACCTGTCATTGGATTGATCCAATCTTGATCTCACGCTATTATTTTGTAGATTTGATCCATGTCATCATCACTTTCTTTGTAATCACAGATTGGTTCAGTATATCGCACTCCTTCTGCAGGGTCCAATAGTACTATAGCCCGAAATGACTTCCTCTCAAATGAAATTGTCCTCTTCTTCAAATTAATGACCCCATTCATATCAATATCACAGTCAATTCCCAGAAGCATGAGGTAGGGATTATTGTCATCAACAATTTCTATAACTTCAAAGTCTTCTACCGCGCTCGCACCTTCAATATAAACTGTTACTCCATATAATTGTCTCATGGGGATGATTTTCTATTGGTTCACCATTCTAATATGAATCAGAGACCAGTGTAGTGTAGGTATCCCCATCCTTTCCCATGTTTCATTTGGTAATACGTTCACATCGGACCCCAGAACCAAGATGACCTGGTCCATCTCATAATCACTATTTGCGTGGTGCACCTCATCTTGCGTGCTATTCATGCCTTATGTTTGCCAATATTTATGACTATGTAGTGTCCGTCAGGAGATTTCTCTTAGCTAGCACATTTATTTATTAATTCCTACAGGCCCTACACAACCTTGCTATCATGCAACAGTCTCATGTAGGTCTCCAAAAACGTAGTGTGTACAGAGGGATCAACCTCTGCAGGTGCATTGAATTCTTGCATCTCCTCTTGGCTACCTAAGGTGGAGGCCTCAGTGAAGCTCTTTTTAGGTTCCATAAATGTTTCCTTAGCGTGATCCAAATCAAAGCCGACTTCTTTCTCTGGAGCTTTGCAGACCCATCCCTCATCTTTGGGTTATTTACCCTTATCAATGATAGTCGTCATTCCACTTCTTTCCACAATCTTAACATTTTGATCTTCTTCATAGGGCTCAACCTTCATCATCTATAGATTTCACATAGGTTGTTGAGGCTGTGTTTTCTTCTCTCACATCTTAGCTATTAGCACCTGAAATTCTTTGATAGTATGGTCAAACTGTCTGTAATATTGACATGACGGGTGTGTAGGATTTTGGAACTCTCGTGTATAGTGCCTTGGATGCCTACAATTTTAGCAGATAAAATGATTGTGGCCTCTAATAGGTCCTGCTCCTCCATAGGCCCCATCCTCAACCCTAATATCCTCCACGCACTCCTCTGGTGCCCTGATCTGGAGGCTAAGTTTCTATATGCTTCTGGTATGTAGGTGTCCCTTTCATCATCGGCTCATATGTTCGACAGTGGCGCTCATGGTGGCCCACATAGCAGAAGTTACAGAACAACTACTGGTGTGTCTGGATGAAATTTTGAAGTAAATGGTAATTATATGTCACATGTTGTCCAACAACCTAAAAAATAGCACACCATAGTGTAGCCTCGATGCTCGGCCCTGCTGGGTCTTTTGATTTTAGGGGAATTGGAGCCCCTCCTGTAATTTAATTCATGTACACTAAACAATGATATTTGACATGCCCCTATCCCTTACACTTAAAACACCAGACTTCCGCGTACACTTCTGGTTTAGTCTCCTTTTATTTCTTCAAACTCTATAACTCCAGGTGTATGCTTGTTAATTGTGAGTGATCTATTGTACCCCCAAGGTCGTATCCTCAATAGGTGATGCATGCAACCTAATCACAATTTTCAAGTCTTCTTCTTGTATTCCTATCTGTAGTATACCTAGGGGGGATACTATGGGGTACAGAGGGAGGTACCCAAGGGAATAATGTAATAATGGGATGGGCCATAATTAATAAATAAAGTGGTTAACCTACATCATGTAAGGGACCACAAGTAATAATGTAATAATCCCATTGTATTAGATATATGGTATTGAGATAACCATGGTAATGACCCATGGTATTGTATGTATGAATTCTATATAAAGGCTAGAGACTCCCCATGGAGAGATGTCAAGGATTATTGTATTGGAAAGCATATGGATTGTGGAGTGTTCCCCTTCCCTAAGGAGCGATTATATGGTGTTACCCTACCTCAAGGGTTTTGATATTAATAAATATTTGAAGTTCATATATTTCTCTCTTGTTATTTCTGGGCATATTTCTATTCTTATACATTTGCAGGTCAGATCTATTACACTATCTTTTGTTGTGACAAAGAAATTCTCAGGTGGGGCAGAAGCAAAGCTATAAACCATTCGTGGTGATGACTATCTATGAGCTGCATGTTAACTTCTCGAATCTAACACTTCAACCTTTGATCTAATTCCCAAGGCATCTCATCAACCCTCATCATGATTTCTTTGAATCCAAATATTGACTCTGGGTCAAACTTAGGCTTGCTAAACTCCTTGTTTAAAGTTTCCTTAGTGTTATAGACACATCTAGGCACTTCAACCCCAATCTTATATGTCGATAAACTAGGGCTTATCAACCCCTAAAAAGTGTTGTTTCATACCCTAAAAGATCATGGTCATCTAATTACATCATTCCCCAAAAGTTCCACCTGAAAAACCATCTAGAATTGGCCTAAACTGGACCATACTGACTGCTCCACTATCAGGGTGCGATGCATACTAACTTCTACACTAGCCAAGTGTGATGCATACCGATAAGGTCTTCTGTAGGGTGTGATGGGTGAGGATGGACAAATGTCCGAGACAGTTGCGAAGTGGATTGTCATGGAATCTTCTAGAAACTTCTTCTATGACACTTGCTTCTCTGAATTTGGCCAGGGATGAGTACGAGATCTAAGAAATCTCCAAGTGGAACAAATTGTAACAAGTGGAATGACACTAATTAGAACCCTATAGATGACTCACACCCTTGCACACATCTATAAATGTAACCCTCATCTAAGAGATCCATGGGCTAGAATATTGTGAATTGCAAGGAAGTGTTGATAGTTTGTGTTTGAGATAAGAGCATTGTATTGTTGGTGTGATATTGTTATTTCATAAGGTGAAGAGGGATTGATGTTGGGAGGATGATGCTGGATCAGATAACTGGGTTGTAATTCTCCCTTCTATTTAATAAAGTTCTTCAAGTTTTCTTCCATATAATTGTGCACTTGTGAATGTTATTGTTTGTGAATGCCAATGTACGCTCATTATACATCTGATTTTGTAGTGTTTATGTTACAATAGATCGAGATGCTTTGATGGTTCTTTTCTATTGTGTTCCTACAGGTCCTCTTCAAGCAAGATAAGTATGGAGAGGAGTTGCGAGCTCTGTCAAGGGGGAGAAAGATTGAGCAAAGGATTAAGCAAAAGTTCCAGGTTGGTCCTCTCATCCTTCTCTTATCTATTGTGCATAGATGAAATCATTGAATTACTTTGAACTATTGTTTCTAGGGTAGCTACCAAACCTAGAGGGCTAGTTGATTGAAAAGACACTACTTTTCCCATAAACAAAATGGCGACTCCACTGGGGATCGAATAGATGTTTGTTTATTGTTGTTGTTTATTTTATAAACTATAGACAAAGCCTGAAGTCAACCATGTAGCCTTCGAACTGCTCTTCCTCTACAATTTCATAGTAGATAAATGTTGCTTCAGTCAATCTCTGGTTTAGTTTATGAATTAAACATTTGACTTACAAGCATTCTAGATGCCCTTTTGGTAGACGAGTGACCTCTCATGTCATTCCTCTGTACTTTTCTCTTTACTGTTCATCATAGCTCAGCTTAACTCACTGAAATCAGCTGCAAATTTGAGCCAAAGCCCACTTCAGTTGCCCTCCCTGGTCCATCGCACTGTCTGTCATTGTCAACCAGTATGCATCGCACCTCCTGAGTCTATAAAGTGTGATGCATCCCTATTTCTATGAAGCCCAGGTGCGATCACTGACTGAACCTATTTCCATTCTAGAAATTTGGGCTTTTTATTCTTGTTTTTAGCTTTGTTTAGTTGTTTTTGCTGCTTATGAATAGTACCTCATTACTGTAGCCTGGTTGCATCACATAGATCAGCCTCCAGTAATTATTATTTGTAAATTTTTTTATGTATTTGTCCATCATTTACAATCCTTTGTCGAAAAGTTTCTTAAATTGAACTGTCATGTACAAAAAGTGTCGTAACTGTCATTTTATGTCAAAAAGAGAAGTGTCATGGATTCTTCCTTCCCTAGATAGTCGATTGAAATTTTTTCATGTATTTGATTTGATTTTTTGATATTTGAAGTGTCTAAATCATTTTCTATTCAAAATTGAAAAGTGTCATTTAGGCTTCCTTTCTATTTTGAAAAAGAAATTGTCGAAAATGTCATTTTGAAAGAAATATTTCAGATATTTGCTACATTTTCTTTTCCTTTTTGGCATTTTTGACATTAAGGGGAACAAAAAAAAAATACATGCATTTTCATTTACATTTAGTTTATGTGTGAAAAATGATTTAGGAAAGTGCATTAGTGTGTGCTCTTAGCTCTTTGTTTGAAAGAATCGTAATTTTATTTCCCTAGTAGCTAGGATTTTCATTGCTCAAAATAAACAACTCAAATCTACATCAAGCAGTGAACCATTGAAAGGAAAACTTTAAACAAGATCAACTCTAAAATAAATCTCAATGAACCTAACAATTCTTTGGAACTTAATGCAACACATCTAGAGGTCTAGGCTAGAGACGTGCTCCAACGTCGTAAAATCTAGTAACTATCGTTTTCATCGAAGGTTGGGTGATTTCTCCTCCTTGATACGACAAGTGCTAGCATGGATTTGTGCTCCCTGTACCGTTGCATATATATTGGGAGACCACAATAGGCTTATATCCTTTATCCATAGGAAGCCATGACTGCCACCCTATCAATCGCAATGCACTGAACACAACATTCGGGAAGATTGATTGTCGTACATAAGTCCTTGGTAATTTCTCTTTAATTTATCACCAAGGTGTATATTGCAGTTTTGCAATTGGTTTGGTAATTCTTCTGTTTAGATTTTCTAGAGTAGTCACTTTCATTCCTTTGCGACTCTTTAAAAGAAAATGTCCATCTGAGCACTTATCACTTCAGGCTCATTAGAAATCGAAGGGGACTAGAGTCATCTTTATCTTTTTCTTGACTCTTAAAAATTGAAAAAGAAAAGTTGTGTCAAAGCATCATTAAAATTTATTGAATTCGGAATAACATTTTCCCCTTAATTTTGAGTTGATAAAGTAATCTGCAATCGTGGAAGAAAGTCAATCAAAACCCCATTGTTCACAGAGACTAGTGAGTCAACCGTCTTTGATTCCAGAAACGAAACCATTCCGAGCAAAACAATCTCTTTTAACTGAGTCCAATTCATCTGGTTTATTTGAAACTTTTGTTTCAACATCATCAGAGACTACAGTTACTCCAATCATTTCTGGTACATCTGCCCTTGGAGAAGAAGTTCCGTAGTTACAAAAGGACATTAGAACTGATCCTAGTGTAACAGTAGGCACTTCTATACCTGTAACAACTCCATCTAGAGTTGGTCTAGAGACTGAAGTTCACTTACCTGAACATCTGGAAGTTGAGTTCCAGAATTCAAAAGGTGTCACCCCTTTGGTATCTGTCATTGCAGAAGCTATACCTTCTTCGGCTCCATAAATCTTTTATGGACCTGACGGCCTACCTCTTCCACCTAGTCTGATTGCTATAGAGGAGGTAGTAGAGGATCCTCCATCCAGTACCCCATTACATTTGGGAACTAGGGTTCATTTGTATCTTTCTGCTCCTGAGTTTGGTTCTTTTAATCATCCTTCATAAAAAATTCTTGTTGAATCACTAGGAAATCTTTTGGATAGACTAAACATGTATGAGAAACCATCAACATCTAGGGCTGTGTTGTCTGATACAGCTACGGAAAAACTTCCTGCTACCATTCCTACAATGATTGCTGGTATACCATTTGTTCCAACTAGTTATCAGACACTAGCAGGAGTCCACTTAGAGTCTGCTTTAGCAACATTGTTTGCTCCTATTTATTCATCTGGAGTCACATCTATATTTCTTATGTTGAAACTCAACAAATTGATCCTACATGCCAGTATCAATTTGGGTAGACCAGTCTTCAAAGAAATAGATATATACAAACATGCAGGAGAGATGGTGTATTCAAATTTCACTCAAACTACCATCATTGCCTCAAAACTACAACTTACTCTAAATAATGTGTAGGCTCAACTCAAATTGGAGAAATTATCCTCATTGGACAAAGATACCAGAATCAAATACTTGGAGGAAATGGTAGTCAAAGCAGGCCTTTATCCAGAAAATGAAAAAATTGTAGAAGAGATAATCAAAAAGGAAACTTTTGATATTGCAACGTTAAAAAATCAATTGAAGCTGCCAACAACAAAATATCCCCAGGCTAAAGAACTTGAAGAGACAAAGCTGTAAAAGGAAGAGATGCTAAAGTTTCTAGTGGAGAAAGGTGCCTAGATTAAAAAAATGGAAGAAGAAATGGAAAAGCTAATAAAGGAAAAGGAACAGAATGCATAGATTGCAATTGTTCCTCTTGATGCAACTCCAATTGCATATCTGCTACAGACAAAATCTCCTACAACAACTACTACAGTAGGAACATCATCCTGAATAGTCCTTCCCAGATCAGTGGTGGATGTCTCAGTGAAATTAGCTCAGTCAATGGAAAACATGACTATACAGGAAGAGGAGCTAAATAAATTGAAACTGAAGATAAAGGTTTTAAAGGAGCAGAGTTGAAAGTTTAAAAATGCCTATTTAACAAAAACATAGAATACCTAGACACTATGCAAAAGAGTGCATAAAATGGAAGAAGATTGTGCCAAGGCAAAAACATTGGGTCGGGTGAAAGAAAATATCTGGAAAACAATTATTGAAGACATGAGAGAAATTTGGCCTTTCATCCAAATCATTTTTTAACATAAGGAACTTTTTAAAAGGTCAATTGAAGCCATTGAGTAGGTTAGAAATCAACTCGGAGATAAACCAAATGAAGCCACTGAGCTGATTAAATTTCTAAATTCCAAGAACAATCAAGAGTTGGAAGAATTAGAGATTAAAGACAAAAATAAAACCATTTTTGAAGTCAAAAAGGTGTTGACTAAAAGGAACCTGATGAGACAGCTTGAAGAGAAGGGTCAAAACATGAACATAGGGATACAGATATTCTTTGCCAAGTTGGAGCCTCTCTACAAGAAAGGACTTCCAAACTTGTTAGTAATCAATGACAAGCTTAGTATGTGGTCAGATTACAGTGCAAAATTTATGAACAAGGTGAGAGACAACTCGAAAGTTACATCTGGAAGACTCAACATGACAGGAAGGGCATTCCTGGAAGCACTATCATTTGATCTTGATATCTAGTATGCAAGTCCAAAACTTTTCATCACTCAGCCGACATTTTCCAGGTATACTAAAGTTGCCAAAGTGTATAAGAAATTAATGAAGATGAATATCCTAAACGAGAAGTACTAGGATAGACTCTATGAATTATTAGAGTAAATGGTAGATTCCGCAACATAGCTCAATGTTACAACACATCCATTTTTTCAGCACCAGACAACAAGTATTTCCTTTATTTCAGTGCCACCACTTCATACAGTTCATTTTTCCTTATTTTATTGTAATAAGTTAGCTTAATGCAGTCCTATGATTTTGTAGATACATACCATCATCCTGACAGGATATTTTTTGTAATTTAGTTATAAATACTTCAATTGTTGAAGTAGTACAGGTTGGTTTCTTTACGAAGAAACACTATTGTATATCTTTTGTTGAAGCATCAACTGATTTTCCAAAGTAATATGGAGTCTCTTTCACAAGATTCATGTGTCAAATTTGTGGTGAAGTACATCTATCCATTATATGTGTTTATATCTCTCTGTTGATAGCACTTGATTGTTTTCTAAAATCTCAATTATTCAATAGATAAATAAAGGGAAGAATTTGTTTAAATCTACACTCTGCACTCTATGCTTTCTTGTGATCTTTGAATATAGAATTCGGGTAAAAATGCTCTATATTTTAAAGTGAACCTTAAATCTATTCTTCTTCTCCATTTCAAAGAATTTAAAGAATCCAATCATTTTGGCTACCTTGCCTTGTGAGATCTATCTGTAAATACTCTAGTTAATCAATATTTTATGTATCGGACTCCATAACCCAATGGAAATCTAAGTTATCAACCAACCAATCAAATATAAATCAAACCCCAAACTTCATGGCTAGCCTAATGTTCATTCCAATAAAGTTAAATCTTATTGGACACCTAATCCTCAATGGGTTAGTGTGGAAGGTGAATAGACAAAAGGAAGTCCAAGAGACCTTGGGATGTGAAACCCAACAGTCAAACCATGTACTATAAATTTATAACATTTGTTAATAAAAATGTACTGTCATGTTTTATCCTTCAGATTATGTTGTTGCCCAGTGTGTTTAACATGGTATCAAAGCAGGTGTCTTAGTGCCCTCCTTAATTTCTTTGAGCCATTTGTTTTATGCTCTTTATGAGTAGATCCTATTTTTAGTATTCTTGCCTTTGTAGCTCCTTGTATTAGTCTTTCTACTATATTTTCTCTATGTGCCTTCTGCTCTCCTTGGGCTATGCATAATTTTCCTTTCTGTACTCTTTGGGCTCTCTGCATAACCATTGTCTACCATATTCCATATATTCTGACCTACCGGATACGAACCAGAGATTCCCTTATTCACAATCACCCGCAGTGCTCCTCTGCTCTTCGCTGACTATTTCTACTCATAATCACCTGCATAAATCAGAGCATCAGGTTTGCAAATCCCTAGTTTAAGTTGAACTACTCCTTAAATAGCATTGGTCTGAGCTTCCTGTGCTTTGGCTTTCTCAAGGGGTGCCTGACAATACTTGACATAACGTCTTTGCACCTACTCCTCGCCAATGGCATTTCCATTCAGGTCTAACCATACTCACATAGCCTGGATGTGATGTTCGAATTGTCTACGCCTTTGGAATCAATAGAAAATCATCACATGATACTCCTCACAAAATTGTTGCCTTGATTCCATCTTTACTTATCTGTCTACTTGTTTCTTTTCCAGTAATGCATGTAACGCCTGGTCCAATTATTCCTATCATATGGTTCTGTGGTATTGAACATTAAACATATCAGTGCCTTTCTTACCAGTAGTCTGCCCTGCCACATTGAAACTAGTTTGCATGGTAGCATTATGATTACAATGTTTTCAGACCTCGTCAAAGGTTCTATCCATTTTGTTGCATTCTGTGAAAATGAGAGAATGGAAATTTAAAATTGAGAGTCTTTTTGAATCTCAAATCTCCATGCATTTGAATCCATCGAGCAGATGAATCTAAGCCTAATTAACTATCAAGGACATTTCATTACAGATTTGATGAGTAACGCATCAATATTCCCTTCATTGTGCTATTTCTGAAGATCTAACTGAGTTTGATTCCAAAGGAACCTTAGTATTATGGAGAGAATTTGTCATTGCAAGTGGGAAAACTTCCTCATTGCAAGAGGTTGATGTTTCATCTATCCAGTGATACCAAGATGTTTTTGAAGGTCGAATTGTGTGAGCATCTTCAGAAATTATTGTGCCAAGGAAGAATCCAATTTTTCCTTCACCAAAGAGGCAGAGTATTCCTGTAATTTATTGGCTCAAATTTTCCAGTCCAGGAAGGTCGCCCTCTATTCCATTGGTGTCGTTATTTTCTATGGTCTGAGTTCTGCTTACCAAAGGGTCAAGTTTTCGACTGTCAGAGAGGCTTGCAAATTGACTGAAGTTCTCTCACTCTTGGAGGATTATTTTGGTTTTAGAGGACGGATATTTATTATCAAATAGAGGATCAATTTATGTGGATCAAGTTTAGAATATTTTAGTGGGCCATGGACTTCTCCCCAAAGAGATTTACACCCTTGTACATGGGTTGAGCATTCCCTATAATCTTCCCTCACATTCAGTGAGTCTTTGGGGATGAGTTCCTGAGTATTTCGATTGTAGTTGACCGCTTTATGAACTATGGCATTTACTAAACCTATATGTATCAGATTTGAGACTCACTGTTGTAGCTACTTGTTAAGAAAACACTATACATTCACTATGGAAAAAGGAAGATGATTATGCAAATATTTGGAGCCTGTGCTTTTGAAGAGTGCCTTGCTAGAATATCTTATTTGTATGGATGATATATCAGAGCCTCCTTGCTGAAGATAATCCAAAGTTCCTCTATCTCTGTGTATTGTAAATTCTGTTTGTGAGTTAATGAGATATCTGATCATATGTAAAAAATAAAAAAATGTGTAGAATGTGTTCACATTCTTCAAGAGCTATGCCATATGGTCCATTGGAATGCTTCCCCTATTCGTTGTCTTAGTGATTTGTAAATTCAAACCCTGTGTTGATTTAAGCACTGGTAGTTCTTGCTCGTGGTATCAAATCACTGCTAGCATATACAACATCATTATGTAAATTCTGAACGTGTATTTCAATGAAGAGTGAAGAAGTTTGTGGTTTCTACACTTGTTATTAGTATTATTTATTCTTGTTGGGTCTAGTTGAGCCAACAACAAGGAATGCACCTACAACATTTGATACACAAATTGTTTGATAAAATACTACAGTGGACCAAATCATACAAACTCAAGACTCTTTGTGATTCTCTCTTAGTGGCAAGATCAGAGCATAGTGAATTGTACCCTAGTCAAAGTATTTATATATGAGCATTCAAGTCCTATCCATGACATGGTGTTATAATTGTTGATGTTTCGATAACCATCATTTCTGCTTTGAAAGTGGAGTATTTGAAGGATCCAAGCAAGTTTTCAGTTGCTGCTACCCTAGTTGTGGCATTGTATTTAAAACGCATTATAGTTTTTGTATACATATATATGCATTGATTCCTTGATTCATTTGCTACACATTTATAAAGGATATTGTTGTGTACTGTGAGTGGGTATTACTTTTCTACATTAAATAGTAGTTGTGATCAGTGTTTAAGGTGTAATTCTAACATTAAAGAAAAACTGGCTAGAATCAATGAAGTATTAGAGTTCCCCAAAACTCTCATATTGTCTACTACTCATGATACATTAAAATTCAACAAAGTTTCTCTCACAGACATTCAGGTCTATCTACAAAATTCACAAGAGAAAATTGATTTTTTATAGCTCGAATCTCAGCTACAGCAAGAGGAATTAAAATAGAGGAATCATTTTGAACATGTTTCGGTTCAGAACATTGAGATTGCAACCCATCAGAAGAAAATCAACAATGTTACAGCTGGTTCAGATTTAGTAGCAGTTGTACATGCAGATGCAGAAACTCAGTCTACACTTCCCAAGCCCATAATTAGACCTTGGGAACAGCTTGTCCACAACAAGCATAGAAATGGTCTTGGATATGACAAGGACTTTCCCTTTCATATTCCAGACTAAAATCCCATTCAGTTTTAGAGTGTTGGATTCCTTCATGATAGTTCACATCCAGCTATTCCAGATTCTGCCCCTCTTCCATAGCAACAACAACAACAACAAATTGTAAAATGCCAACATTGTGACTGAGTTGGCCATTTGAAAGATCACTATTGTGATCTTCATCCATGTAAGCATTGTCATAAAACTAGTCATTCTTCACATAGATGCTTCAAAAGCAAACCTCTTGTAAGAACAAAGATTCATCTTGGATTGATTGCTTCTTGGCAATGGGCATCAATAGCCAAGAAGATATTTCAATCACATGTAAGAACCTGTTCCAGAGTATTGAACAATCTTGCAGTTGAGTTTTCTCCATCATCTCACCTTGTATCTGGCAGGGGGGGAAATGATGGTCATCTACAAGCTTCAAAGTCACATCAAGTGAGATTGAGCCACAACCTGCCATACCAGATTCAGAGTTGTAGCCAGAAACAAAGATGCCCCTGAGCATTCCTTTAGTTGGTAATCTGGGACACTTCCTCTAGCAGAAGGCTTCAGCTTCTTGCTAGATTTGGAAGAGTTATAGGAATTTCATTAAGCATTCCAGAGTTGTTGGTCATCCTTAAACCATCATAGGTTGAGACTTCCCTTTTTTAGGTTGAAGTTCTCCCTTTTATGTAGGGTGAGATCTCCCTTTCATGGTTGAAGGTTTCCCTCTTCAAAACAATAGGAGCACTTCCTCCAACAGAAGACTTCAGCTTCTTTCCAGTTTTGGAAGAGTTTCAGGAATTGCACTAAGCATTCCAGTGTTGGTGGTCATCCTTAAACCACCGCCCTTTATACCAATATTTTAGAGAGCACATTCAACCTTGTGCTTCCATGCATTTTTGCATATTTTGTATTACAACTCTCTTCTTGGACTCATACATAACCCTTCGGATTAAGGGGGGGAATGTTGGACACCTAATCCTCAATGGGTTAGTGTGGAAGCCGAATAGAAAAAAGGAAGTCCAAGAGACCTTGGGATGTGAAACGCAACGGTCAAACCATGTACTATAAATGTATATCATTTGTTAATAAAAATGTATTCTCATGTTTTATCCTTCAGATTATGTTGCTACCCATGTTTGTTTAACAAATCTTATAGAGAGAGCCTTCTTTGCAACTAACAGGGCTAGATCCCAGCTTCCAAAGTTGGTTTGTGGTTACCTTGGTGATTTTCTTCTACAACTCAGAAAATTATTGAGTGCTAACAGAAGAAAGATGCAATTTCATGGACTCCAGAATCAACGAAGGCCTTTAAACATCTTAAAGAGGGAATGTGGCAAGCACTAGTCCTAGCTACATCAGACTTCACAAAAACCTTTACTGTGGAATGTGAAGCCTCAAGAAATGGATTTCGTGCTATTTTAATGTAAGAAGAAATACTGATTGCTTTCAAAAGTTGTGCAATAAAACGAAATTATTTACGCAAAGCTATTTATGATAAGAAAATGTTGGCAATGCTATATGCACTTAATAAATGGAAACCCTACCTAATGGGAAAACACGGCAAGGTAAAAACAGATCATGATAGTCTTAAATAATTTTTAGAAAAAAGATTATCTTCAGAAGAGTAGCAAAAATGGGTCACAAAGATGTTGGATTATGATTTTGAAATCATCTAGAAAAAAAGGAAGAAAAATGTTGTTGCAAAAGCACTCTCAAGAAAGGATGAAGATGTGGAAGGATTGCTTTGTTCCATTTCTATTAACCAACCAGATTAGATAAATGAAGCAATGAATGAATGGAAGAATGACGAAGAATTGTGGGCACTCATTCAAAATTTACAACAAGATCTTAGTACATCTGATACATTTAGCTAGAAAAATGATTCGTTATGGTACAAATATCACTTATACCTCTGTAAGAATTCCAAACGCAAACAAAAGATTCATATGGAATTGCACACCTATCCCTTAGGAGGGCACTCAAGATTTTTAAAAACTTACCACAGGGTTAAGAAGGAATTTTTTTGTGACAGCCTTAAATTTGATATTCAAAAGTTTGTGGCAAAATGTTTTGTTTTCCAACAAAATAAATTTGAAACAATTAAGAACCCAATTCTATTACAACCTTTATCCATTCCAAGTCAACATTAAGAGGAGGTTTCAATGGATTTTATCACAGTTTTACCCAAGTCCGAAGAAAAGAGTGTCATCATGGTGGTAGTTGACAAACTTACCAAGTATGCACACTTTTGTGCATTATCTCATCCATTTAATGCCATTACATTTGCTACTGCATTTATGGAAATAATTCAAAAGCCACATGGAAACCTAGAGATTATTGTAAGTGACAGAGATCCCAATTTCACTGGAAATGTTTGGACAGAATTATTTTCTTGTCTGGGTACTCAGTTAGCTCATAACTCATCTTATCATCCTCAATCTAATGGGAAAACTAATATTGTAAACAAATGTTTGGAAGTATATCTTTGTTTCTTTGTTTCTGATAAATAGACAGAATGGGTCAAATGGTTTCCTTTGGCTGAATGGTGGTATAACACTTCCTTCCATACTATAGCAAAAATGACCCCATTTATATAACTTTATGGATATCATCCACCATCCATAAAATCATATTTAAGATAAAATTCTAAGGTTCAAGAAATGGAAGATCACATTGAGCACCAACAACAAGTTCTCCAACGGTTAAAGGAAAACCTCACTTTGGCGTAGAGTAGAATGAAACAATAGGCATATAAACATCACAATGAAAGAAGTTTTGATGTAGGTGATTGGGTATTTATATGGCTACAACAATATAAACAAATGTCCCTCAAAGAAGCTAAGAAAGAATAAATTATCACCAAAGTATTATGGTATGTACAAGGTGTTACAAAAGATTGGTACTATGGCATATAAATTGGAACTTCCTACAGTTTCCCGAGTGCTCCTAGTTTTCCATGTTTCACGTTTAAAGAAAGTTATAGGTGAAAAGCTCCCAGTTCAAACAATATCTCCAGAAATTGAGGAGGAAGGAAAAATCATATTTGAACCTGAAGAAGTCATAGAAAAAAGAACTCGATAGGTATGTCAATCAATTTTAGAGTATCTCATCAAGTGGAAGAACTTACCTACTGAATATTCCACATGGGAGGATGAGAATTTTATACAGAAGCATCCAGAACTACCCAAGCGTTGAGGACAACACTTTTTTAAAGGAGAGGGGAATGTTAGGTCCCTATAATACTAGTGATTCACCCATTACTATTGTCATTGTAGCCCTTATTTTTATTGTTGTGCCCCTATTGTATCCAAATTTTTATTATTGTGCCCCATAGAAGCCCACTATTGTTATTGTTGTGCCCTTATATTATTATTGCTATGTCGACTTTGATTATATTTTGACCCCTTAGACTCCTATATATAGAAAGGAGGTTTTGTCATTTGAATCATCCATGAATTATTCATTTTGTGTAATGTAAAGGAGGTTTCCCCATCAAAGAGGCTAATTTTGAAGTTGTTGATCTATCTTTTCTTCTATTTTGTGAGTTGGTTGCATAACAGTGTATTACAACTTATATAAGAGAGATCAACCACATGAACTTTAGGCTCTAATCTACTAATTATGTATCGATAATATTCAAAGCCAAACACCAGTGTTTGCTTCCTCCAAACACCATTTGACCTGCCTCTCTTACTATTGTTGTAATAAATCCTGCATAGTTTTCATTGTTGGCTTTGAACATGAAAGAAGGTGAATTATATCCAAGTTTACACATAACTACTTTGCGCCCATAATTTCCACACCTATAGCATTCAATGTGATTGGAAAAATGGGAATAAGACTTATCATTCTTACCAAATATTTTTCTCATCTAATCTCTTTGACTGATACTCGCTCTCCTGATGCTTTTGAGGCTTTGATAATTTTTCCTTTGAGAGGAAACAAATTTCTATGCATGGTTTCTCTAATTTCTCTGAGAAACGCGTGGTTGTTATTGAAAAATATCATTCCACCTATGTTTTCGCAACTTATTTTTCTTCTCTAGACACTTAGAGGCAAAGTTTGATACGTTACCATAACAAGAACATATGATGGGTTGCATACCTTTGTATTCATCTTTGTAAGTTTTTTTTATCTTCTTGTGGTTATGTTCACTTCTCTCTTACTGTAGTGTTATTATATATTTCTTTAACAATGATGATGGGTCCCTCTAATGTTGTTTTTTACTTACTTCCATAAATCAAACTTCTCCTATCCTGAGGGGGCTTTGTCTACCTCAAATCTCATCCAAAGCTTCATAACCCTTTTCATGCTTCTAAAGATTAAACAATTGTTCTTTTAATATAATGATATCAAATTCTAGTTTCTAATTTGAGGTTTTAAGGTTTTTGATCTCCTCAAAATACGATATGATTTTCCTTCTTAAATAAATATTTTCTTTAAGATCTTCCAATTCAATAGAGGATCTACCAGATTCACACCAAGTGTCTATTTCACTCACAACTTGTTTAAGAATGCGTTCCCTTTCAGACTAGAAGTTTTTTTTAATAGAAACATGAGATATTCTATCTTCCTCTTTACCACAGGTGCCTCCATCAAATTTTTGAATAGTACCTAGATTTTTTCTATCAAAGTAGTTCATTTTTCACTACT
Source organism: Pinus taeda (assembly GCA_000404065.3). Taxonomy (NCBI): domain Eukaryota; kingdom Viridiplantae; phylum Streptophyta; class Pinopsida; order Pinales; family Pinaceae; genus Pinus; species Pinus taeda. The sequence continues at coordinate 80,618 of APFE031025778.1, forward strand.
ACTAGTTCAACAACTATATCTTGCATCAGAGCATGTAATTGAACAGATTGAAGATAAATGGACTATTTTTCTACAATAACAACAAAACAAAAACTTATGTGTAGATTGAATCTCTTTGGTATTCTTTATGTGTTGATTAATAGAATGACCTCTTGATACAGGAGAATCATTCTCTAATTCATGATTTTCAACCATCATCAAATATTTGACTGCTCCATTCTTCAAAGAAAGGCTCTTGACATCACATGCATCTTGTATGTATGTATCATAAATGGACTATGAATCATTCCACATCTCTTTGGAAGTCTCACAACATATTACATTCTCAAGATCTAGCTTAGAAAACAATCTCAATATTTTCTCGTTGGCTTCTTCATCAACCTTGTTATCTATTAATCCATTCTCCACAGACAACCATACATCCAAATCAATATCTTGCAACTAGATTCTCATCTTACCTTCAAAGTTATACAATTTGATCCATTCAAAAATGGAACTCCATCTAAGGTAATCTAGTCCTGGTTCTCCATGTTCCCTGATCTTTCTTCCAGCTATCAAACTAATCCTAAAAGAATCTAATTTCTCTGATACCAATTGTTAGAAACAATGGTAAGGAGGGTGCTATTAAGAGGGGTGGTGAAGTTGTAGTATGACCAAATTATACAACTCTTCAAAATTTATACTTTTCCATCACTTTGGTAATGAATCATATAATCAACATCATAACTCAATCATCTAAAACATAAAATCATAACCATTATCATACTCTGAATGTGCAACATATATATAAGACATCAATCTTCTTTTTGTTTCTTTGAAAAATTCAAGCTTCAACTTGTTATTACATCACTGCCCCAAAAGCTTCCACTTGTAGGTTTATTAATTTCTACTGAAAGGAACTTCCATCCTTTCTCTTTTATCAACTACTATTGAAAGGGACTATTTCCCTTGCTCATTTATAAGTTTTCATTGAAAGGGATTATTTCCTTTGCTTTTTTATCAACCACTAATTAAAGGGAATATTGCGCATGAAATGCAAGATACCGCTTTCTAACCCTAATAATTCATCTTTCATCAATTTTCAAACACAGGTCAATAGGCCAATTTATCTCATAAACACATAAGTTTCTCACCTCATCCACTCACCACAAAAGCCATAGAAACAACTTCAACAATCTATGGTTACTAAACATACCACCAAACACACCAACAACATCAATCCTTAGCAATTACTAATTTCACCATATAAAAATATTTGTTGATTACATCAAAACACCATTCACCAATTCATTCTATGCCTTCTCAAACAACTTTCAAAAACCAAAAGTGATATTTGATTCACTCTTGATGCATACTAACACTATGCATATCGTTTCACCAATAGCTCATCACCTTGGTTGTTTGATTTTGATTATAAAGGAATTTGGACTAATATTTTTCAATTAAAACATTTGTTATATTTCACTTGAACACTTGCATGAATCTTTATTTTTTCCTTTTTCCTTCTTCAAACATGTCATTTGCATGTAATCTTCAAATATTCTAACTCTATTTACCTATTTCTAGAAGAAAAACTAATCTTAGCTGCTCAATTTTCTATTCTAGAATTTTTACAATATTTAGTTCTGTCTCTCTAAATCTGGCACACTACGAAGATTAGCCAAACTGCCAATTTTTCCTCCAAATCTGCTCATGTTACTCCTTTTGCTTCCAATTTGTTCATGTATGTTTATGTTAATTTTTAGTGTTGTTTTTTATTGGTAATAAACAGAAAAATTAGTTTTCGACCAGTTCTAATCCATAAGCCTTTCAAATATCTTCCATAATCACTTTTATTAGACTTCTAGTTGTTGACTCGTTCTAAGAAAGGCCTTAAACATAGCACAAATGCTTAACATTGCTACATTATAACTCCATCGGGCCCATTATAATATATCCATAAGGGTTTTTTTTTAAACTATGAACCTTTGTTATGGTTAGTGACAACATTGCAACAAAACCACGTCCTAGTCCTTGTGCTTTAGCCCATAGCTTTATTTCCTTTTGGGATTACATGTTCGGTGGGTCTAGAAATATTCACTTGTGCTCTTTTCATTGGCCTTTGGCTCCGACTATACTTTCTATGGTTTCTTGATGATGAATCATCCTAGCAGTCCTTGCCTTGTGACTTTCAATTTTATTCTAGGGCGACACTTTGAGGGTTATACATCTCAAGCTTTCTGTTATTAGTTCTCAGCTCCAATATCAACTACCATCATTTCCTGGTATTGAATCAACTTGGAGCTTCCTTCGCTACGTTAACGTAAAACCTTTAGATTCCTCGTTCTTGGGTGATGTGTCCCAGTGGGACCACACCCATTCATGTGGACCAATCAATGATTGACGAGGATGAGGTGTCTCTAACAATTTCCACATCTTCCTAGTGCCTAGTCATCCTAGATACCATAGCTTGTTCACCTCTTAAAAATTTCTGGGGAAGCCCTTCATAGATGATTTCATGCTCATGTCACCAACACAACATGGGGCCATTTAAGTGGTAACACATGTCACTTAGATTTGGCCTACTAGGCCACCCAAAAATGCAAAAAATACATGCCACATGTCCCCTATACTAACATCATGTTGATGTCATCATGCAGCAATAAAATTCTTTCATGCATCTGCTAGTGAGGAGAGATAAAAGGGTTTGGGCCTTTGGTTTTGTGATGAATTTATTTATTAAAATTTAAAGGGTCTTGACTCATTTTATTTCTACAATGCTTATACTTATGTCATGTCTCGCAACTTTATGTTGTCCTGGGCTTTAAATTTTTTATGCATTCTTTGGAACTTTTAGGGAAAGTCTCTGAAGGTGATGTGGCTCCAGAGACCACCTACTATATAAATTGTGCCAATGAAATTCTTTTCCACCACTAGCATCCTCTCAGGATTGTGTCACCCTAGACACTCCCTTTATGCACAACTTTGAAAGCATCTTGGGAGCATCTATCAAGATGACTTATCATGGGGGGCTCCACCATTTGCTAATAAACTCTACTTTTTCCACTACATTATCAGTCACGTTAGCTTATCTCTTTGATGTAGGGCTATGCCAAAGGGCTCGACCAAGTTTGGAAAAAGCCTTAAACTGTCACTAATTCTATTACTAATTAAACCATTATTCCAACTTTAACTCTGCACTTTGACTTATGGGGGTACCTAAGTTTGACTAGAAATGACTTGTGATCCAGGATGTCTTTTTTAAACTTCCTTATACCACTATAAATCGCTTTCAGATCTTTATCCATCTAAGTGAGTTCCATTTTCATTTGAGATGATCTGCTTTTCTAGAAAAGGCTCCAAAGTCTCTGAACCTTAAAAATTCTTTGCCTATGCCATACATGAGGTAATCTTCATTCTTCTTGCAATCTTCTCTGTTTTTTTATTACATTACCTTTGATCTAGATACAACACCATTAACACCTACGACATCAATGACCTAATAATATCACCTTTATCAATACTTGTCCAACATCCTCCTTATGCCAACGACACCTTTAATAGTGACAACATATCAATACTTGACATCAATGAAAACCTGCTTTAACAACATATTCTAATAGTCTCCCATCATATTCTTTTCCTTTGCCATCAATGAAATCATATTTATGAAAAAATGATTAACTTATATTATATAATATAATATATTTATTTATTATTTAAAATGTAAATTATCTTGTTTCTCTATTACTATTTCTCTTCATATAATTATTATATTCAAATTTCTCAATTATAAATATGATTAATAAACATATTATAATTTTAAATTTAAAAAAAATAAAGCATTGGTCTTAAACTTACAATTAATTAATTTAATCAAATAAATTGTAATAATTATGTGCCTATGGGGTGTAAAAAATATGGTGATAGGGTGCGTTGTTAAGTGACTATGTGATGTGAAGGTCACCAATTCAAAACTCCATGGGAGAAAATATAGACATGTTAAGGGTTCATGTGGCCTAGGCTAGGTGTGATCCCTAGGTGATTTTGATCGCTTATATGCCCTTAGGTCATAGTTTTTGAAACCATAAGTAAAGCCTAACAACTTGACAAACAAACAAAAAATTGCAATAATGATGATGTTTGATATGATTACTCTGTTAGTATTCTACTCAAAGCTAGGGTTTTCAAACTTCTATAGTAGAAAAATCACATGCCACCCTATAGGATTCTTATGTACTTGATCTTCATGTTTTTATTTTTTGGATTAGATTGAGGATCTAGTGGATTATACACCAAAACGTACAGAAGGGGTTAATATTTTGAGGGACTCTATTCCTATGCAAAATCTTGACCCCTACCCTACCATTGTTACATCTAACTTGTGTTCAGTGGTACGAACCGACTCTTTGGGTAGTCTCTCAATGTGGCTCTTGGGGTCAATCCTAATGTTATTAGATGAGGGGAGGTTTTCCTCTTCTCCTAGGCACCACTCTCCCCCTCCTCCATCCCATGGAGACTTCCTGTTTCTATCCACTCCATGTAACCTCCCCTATATTGATCTCTCCTCACGGCGATCCTTGTTGGATTACCCATTACCATTTACTCAATTTTCTAAATAATAATGATGAGTATTATTCCTATAGCTAGGGTTTTCAACCCTATATAGCAACAAAATAACTAGCCACCCTACAAGTCAATTTGTCCCTTCTCTCCATGAATTTTTTAGCTAACAAACTATGTTGCTGGACTAGATTGATGATTCGGTGGACTATACACCTGATCCTTGGAAGCAGTTAACATTTGGAGGGACCCTGTTCCTATGCAAAATCTTGACCCCTACCCTACCATTGTTATAGATGGCTTGTGTTTAGAGGTATGAATTGACTCTTTTGATAGTCCCGCAACATGACTCTGGCAATTGATCCCAATGTTGTCAAATGGTGGGCTATTTTCCTCTTCTCCTATGCGTCTCTCTCCCCCTCCTCAATATTTTGAAGCCTACCTATCTCTATTCACTCCATGTACCCTCCCCTTTGTTGATCACTCCTCACTATGATCCTCACTAGATTACCCTTTGCTGCTTACTCACTATGTTACAGCATGGATTCCCTTGACTGCTCACTAAAAAGCCAGCTACTCTCCCCTCCTACTGATTGTCTAAATGGCTTTATGTTGATGATGATGGACCCACAAACACTCAAGGGATATCCCTGGTATGAAGTCCCAACTAGACCTCACACCATTTGGAGTATGAGTCCTAGCAATGGGTAGTAATGTAATGCCTTAACCACATAAATGTGCAAAGGAAATTATGATAACTTTGGGTAAGAGCAAGTGCATGACCCTACAAAGAGTCAAGTGAAATGCATGAAGGTTCCAACACATGAAGGGAAAAGGAAGTGTGCCCCTTGTAAGCCTTTAATAGTACGTAGCTTGAAAGGAACACACGAGCGAAATGACATCAAAAGCTAAGATATAGAATATTCCACAATTTAAAGTGATAAGTTAATCCAACAACACACATTCAACAAGATTTACACAAATGCAAACAAAATATTTCATAAGCGTATGCGTAAGTTAAATAACATACACTGCCAATACAGTAAGAGTAGCCCTACTATATTAAAAACATATGCATGAAAGCGCTATGGCTCTGATTTTATTATTATAAGTGAAAGTTCCATCCATACATACACCATTGACAGTGACTAGCCCCAATAGTGGAACATTATAGTCAAGAAAACTTGCTCCTCCAAAGAAGTATACTCGCTCTATTTTATGGAGAAGCCAAATCTCTTCACAATACTCCCAAGCTCTTTCTAAGCCTAAGCCTAGTCAAAAGCTTGCCTCCCAAAAGCATGTTACATGATTTATGAGGTTCTATTTATAACAAGAGGGGCTAACCATTCAACTCCTCTTTGTGACCTTTGGACTACCCTCATGACTCTTCAACTTCTTTACACAATACACATTACATTACATGGTGAATTTTCATATTCCAATATTGACACTTGGAATTTCACTTACATCATAAGTAAAAATAATATTACATTTTCCACTTGTACCCACATAAGACAAAATAAGGTAGTGCCAGCCTAAAAAGACATAACACTATGATGTTGGAGTTTGAGACAATTCTACCTTAGCAACCTCCACTTGCTACTTCTTGGTCACATATTGGTGCCAAGCTTGATACTATGTGTTGGACACCTAATCCTAAAGGGTTAGCATGGAAGCCGAATGGACAAAGCAGTCCAAGAGACCTTGGGATCTGAATCCCAACGGTCACCAAATGTACTATAAATGTATATCAATTTGTTAATAAAATTGTATTGCATTCTTTATCTTTCCTACTTGTTTTCCCTAACCATGTGTGTTTGACATGGTATCAGAGCGGGCGTATTCCTGCCCTGCAAAATTAATGTGAGCCATTTGTGTTATGGCCTTTTTGTGCAATTTATTTCTGCCACATTCCTCTGCCTGACACTGCAAGCGCAAGGGCTGTGCAACCTGTTCTGACATGTCTATCTGGGCGCGCTCTATTCTGCATACCTGCCTCTGTCCGCTGCATGAAAAGAAACGTTGCCTTAATAGGGCTGCCTACCCTCATTACCTGCACTCTGTTAGGCTGAATGCTTGAAGACTGAAGACTGCCAGAGGTGAAACGCTTGGACTGCAAGCTGTTGCTGAGTGAAACGCCTGGCCTGACAGGTATTCATCGCTATTATTTTTTCTATTAAAACAAATTCTTGGAGAGGTGTACCGCTTTCATCCTCAGTCTCTCTGGTTCATGAGATCCCAAACTTGGGTGCTATGTGCTGTTTTGGTTTAATTTTTTGAAAACGGTCAGATATCCCCTCATTTTCTTCAAACTAGCTCTCCTGCTCTCTCTTCGAGACCCGTCTTTAACACTCCAACCCGACTCTGCTCTGAGCTCTCTATCACACACGATATACGGGAGTGGGGATGGCATTGCTGTAGAGGTATTTAATGAGAGGAAAGGCAGACCCAGTCGGGCGGCGGCTGCAAATTGGAGCGCATTCACTTCAACGTGACGATTAACGCCGTGCCGCTGAGCATGGTATCGACCACTGGTTCTCCACAGTAAGCCATTGGATGCATAGCTGGTCATCAGTGTATGTTATGGTTCCTGCGTGGGGTGCAGGATATCCTTCCAATTTTAGCTACTGGGCTTGACTTTAGTCAATGGTGGAGCTGTCTGTCCGATCTAACTTCAGAAATTTGTGCATTCCCGCATTAAGGAGGATGTAATTTAATGAATGCTTGTTGGGTTTATAGTGTTTATCACAGATTCTTATTGGCCTTGGACTATAGAGTATGGACGGAAGGTTGGGCATAAGCAATCCGTCAGGAAGTGACGCAATTAAGGGATGAAATTACAGGAATTTACTATGCGAGAGTAGGCACGCTCAATTGCATATATGAAGGCAAGAAAATTCAAGTGTGCGCAGCAAGGGAATATAGTGCGAAGAGATTGCACTTTGTTGGCAGCCTCAGGCCTCTTTATTGATCGGTTCCAGGCATAGTATTTCTCTTCGGTTTGGAATGAACTGAAAATGGTAAGGCGGCTCATAGTTTTGATGCCAGAACCATCATAAAGCATGTTGACCGGGTTGCAATTTTTCTGAATTATTAAACTAGGTAGTATCGGCCAGGTCCTTTGAGGACCAACGAAGTCAAACTGCATTTCTTACTACATCGTATCAAGTCCCTCATCGCTAAACTGGAGACGTGTTGAGTCCATGTATCCCTCTGAGTTTGTATAGGCAGGGCCGTATTCAGAAGGCCAAGCAAAACCAAAACATAAATAGTTCCAGATACAATCACGCCTGGAGTCCCATCAGAAAATCTATTTTCCTGATATGGCTTTCAAATTCGGATGAACTGCAACATAGCAGGTTGTAGATGCCGCCTGAGAAATCGATTTGAGAAGTTTTGATGCAAGGAAGAAAACCAAATCTGTGAGAAGTCCGTCGCGGTCTCTAGTGATTCTGGTCCTTACAATTCCTGGATGAATAGAATTTGCTGTCACATTGGCCTTCATTTTCTCGAGTCTCAAAGCAAGCTCTTTTGTGTGTAGAATATTTGCCAGTTCAGATTGAGCATATGCGCGGGTGGCGTCGTAACTCTTGGGATCGTTTAACGGGTTAAACTGGATTGTTTCTTTGCCAGCTACCCAGCTGTGAATACCAGAAGAAACATTTACAATCCTTCCTTGAACCCCTGTTTCGTTAGCTGTTTCGATCATTTTATCGAGCAACAGCCTGGTTAGAAGAAAGTGGTCGAGATGATTAGTTGCCAAAGTCATCTCAAAGCCATCCTGAGAAACTTGGAATTCATGACAAAATTTTCCAACGTTGTTTATAAGAAGATTGAGTGGTAAGCCGCAGGATATAAAGTTTGTGGGAAATCTTTTTGTTGATGCAAAGGAGCTGAGATCCAGCTCCATCACTATGATTTCTGCTGTCGGTATCTCTTTCTGAATACGAGATTTCACATCTTCCGCGGCCTTCAGATTCCGTGCAGGAATTATCAATCTCGCCCCTCGTTTAGCCAGCATTCTTGCCGTCTCTGCCCCTATACCAGAGGTGGCACCAGTTATTATTGCAGTTAAACATTGAAGGTTGCAAGCAGAGGTGACATCTTCAGCGGTAGATTTAGAGCCAAATCCACTAGGCCCTGCTGCGCCGATTAGGAATTGCATGTTTTCAGGCCATTTTCCCATTTTTTATTTTTGATACCAAGGCTTAATCCCGAGGCAGAATTCATTGTTCAGCAATGCTATTGAATCATTTATTCGTGCTGATGATGCTACACAGTTCCAGATGCTAGAATTTCATTTCATTGATACTGTATTCACAAACTGCCTCTCCCCACACCAAATCCAACGAGAAGAAAAGTTTTACTGGTAAACTTTAAAGTATATAAGAACCGTTATTCTCATATTTTTCTTGCATTAAACAACAGTATATGAAGGTATATTGAGAGGCTACATACTTGAAGATTTTTGAAGACAAAGTGGTATATAAATCAATTTTTTGCAGTGATATTATTGTGAAATGGATAGAATGGGTATTGTATTAGAATTATTGAATACTCTAATACACTCTACCATGGACAATACAATTATGATTGATAAAGCCATTGTTGCAGACATTCAAATCTGTTTGAAAAATGTACAAGAAAACATTGAATTTTTGCAGTTGGAATCTCAGCTTCAGCAAGAAGAACTACAGCAATGGAGTCATCTTTCTGAACCTGTTTTTGTTCAGAAGATTAAAACAGACTCCCATAAACAGCAAGTCAACAATATTCCTGTTCATTCAAATAAAGCAGCAGTTGTACATGCAGATGCAGAAACTAAGTCTGCACTTCCCAAGCCCATCATCAGACCTTGGGAACAGCTTGTCCACAACAAGCACAGAACCGGTCTTGGATATGACAAGGACTTATCCTTTCATATTCCAGACTACACCAAGCCCATTCATTTTCAGAGTGCTGGATTCATTTATGACAGTTCACCTGCTCCTCATGACAGTTCAGCTTCAGCTGTTCCAGACTCTGCTCCTCTTCCACAACAGCAACAACAACAACAGATCGTGAAATGCCAACACTGTGATCGAGTTGGCCATTTGAAAGATCACTGTTTTGATCTTCATCCATGTAAGCACTGTCATAAAACTACCCATTCTTCAAACAGATGCTTCAGCAACAAACGTCCTGCAAGAACAAAGATTCATCTAGGATGGATCGCTTCTTGGCAATGGGCATCAACAGCCAAGAAGATATTCCAAACACAAGTTAGAACTTGTTCCAGAATATTGAACAGTCTTGCAATTGAGTTTTCTCCATCAACTCACCTTGTATCTGACAGGGGGGGAAATGATGGTCATCTACAAGCTTCAAAGCCACATCGAGCGAGCCTGAGCCACAACCTGCCACACCAGTTTCAGAGTTGTAACCAGAGACATAGATGTCTGTGAACATGCCTTCAGTAGGCAATCTGGAACACTTCCTCTAGCAGAAGACTTCAGCTTCTTGCCAGTTTTGGAAGAGTTCCGAAGACAAAATTGAGAACACTTCCTCTAGCAGAAGACTCCAGCTTCTTGCCAGTTTTGGAAGAGTTCCAGGAATTGCATAAGCATTCCAGAGTTGTTGGTCATCCTTAAACCATCAAAGGTTGAGACTTCCCTTTTACAGGTTGAAGTTTTACCTTTTATGCGGGGTGAGGCCTCCCTTTTATGGCTGAAGGTTTCCCTCTTTAAAACAATAGGATCACTTCCTCTAGCAGAAGACTTCAGCTTCTTGCCAGTTTTGGAAGAGTTCCAGGAACTGCACTAAGTGTTCCAGTGTTGGTGGCCATCCTTAAACCACCGCCTTATTATACCAACATTTCATAGAGCACATTCATCCTAGTGCTGCCATGCATATTTGCACATTTTGTATTACAGCTCTTTTCTTGGACTCATACATAACCCTTCGGATTAAGGAGGGGAATGTTGGACACCTAATCTTAAAGGGTTAGCGTGGAAGCCGAATGGACAAAGCAGTCCAAGAGACCTTGGGATGTGAATCCCAACGGTCACCAAATGTACTATAAATGTATATCAGATTGTTAATAAAAATGTATCGCATGCTTTATCTTTCCTAATTGTTCTCCTTCACCATGTCTGTTTAACACTGCGCTACCCTCTTACCACTAGAATGTGGCTGTGGCTGACTCTGAGGTGCTAGCTGTAACCCCTGTTTAGGAGGGAGTAGCTCCTCCTCAGGTACTGCCAACTGCTCACATTCTAAGGAAACTCTTAGAGCTTGATCCTCCTAGAACCTCACATCTCGCCTGAGAACTATCTTGCTGAGTTGTGGAAGATACACCCTGTATGCCTGAGATGTCTCACTATATCCCACGAAAATTCCCTTTTCTGTTGTGGGATCCAACTTCTTCCTACTAGGACAAATGACAGTAGACCTTTGTGCCAAAGATCTGGAAGTGTGAAACATCAGGCTTCTTTCCTGTGAAAGCCTCCTCTGGTGTGACTCATCCAAGCACCCTGTGTGGATTCTTGTTCTATAGAAATACTTTAGCGTTGCATGCTTCTGCCCACAAGAACTAGGCAGGTCTTGATCATGTAATATAGCCCTAACTGCTCCAACAATGCTCTTTTTCTTCCTCTCTGCCACCCCATTCTGCTGAGGGTTATGAGGTGCTATCAACTCTCTGCTAATACCTTCCTTTGCACAAAACTCCTTGAAGGCATTGGAGATATATTCTCCACCATTGTCACTTCTCACTGCCTTGATTTTCTTCCCAGTCTGCTTCTCTACCAAGGCCTTAAACTCCATGAAATCCAAGTTTTCTCAGAAAAATCATCAATGAAGGTAACATAATACCTGTATCTCATCAGTGATGGAGAAGAAAAGGGCTTGCACACATCTGAATGCACCAACTCCATAATCCCTTTGGATCTGCTATCCTAACCATGGAAAGAAGACTAGGCATACTTGACCCTTGCACAATCCACTCTTGTTAACGTCTCTTGTTGGTGATCCTGTGGCAACTGCTGAAGAATCTTCAGTGCCCCACGATGTAGGTGTCCCATGTTGAAAAATGTAACTAGGTTCGGTCTTCATAAAATATATTTGTCAAAAGAATTTTATTATTGTTACAATGACTTATTAAAGCATGGATTTCATGCTTGGGTCATCATTTTATTAAAAAATTCCCCATTGTGGACCCCTAGGATTAATAAAGAGTCATTAGAGTCATTATATATTCTATGAGACCCTTCTTGGGCTTTCGAACGATGTAAAAATAATCATTTTTGAGTCAAAGATGAATTGTGTAACCTCCACATCAAGTCGGCCTCGAGAAGATGAAGTCAACCTCAAGGAAGGCAGTTCGACCTCATTGGAAGGATATATATATACAAGGCAGTTTGAACTCATTTGAACATCTCACTCTCTCACACATAGTTTGATATTTGAAGCTGGAAGTCGGGAAAAAGTGTGAAGGTGAAGGAGGCTAAAAGGAGTGTGAGTTTGATCAGAAGCAGGCTAAAAGGAATGCGAGTTTGGTTAAGAAGGGAGGGAAGGACAAAATCAAAGTTTTGATATCTCTCTCTCTCACTTTCTCGTGTGGGTTAGTTTAGGAGATTGAAGTCTCCTTGTCAAATTCAAAGTTGTTGTTGATGCCAGAAGCTGCTAGGTCGAAGATGCAAGGTTCAAAGTGCTGTTGCTACTAGGTCGAAGGTTGGATCGAAGAAGCAGAGGCTGGCTTGGTGTGGAGGAGGTCTAAGTCTAGGTTGAAAAGTCTCAAGCAAAACTATCGAAGGAAGAGATTTTTGACGGGGTTTTTCCCTGGCAGAGTGCCTACATCTTATCTCTTGTGTTTTTGTGATCTTCATCCACACATAATTTGGTAATTGCTTGATGAAAGATAATATAACAAATAAGTAAAAATAGCCAACATAATTCTCAGGTAATTATCAAGAAAGAGAAATCTAACCCTAACTCTACTGGCATTGATTTCTCAACATGGTATCAAAGGTAAGGTCAAAGAAGATTGAAGGTCGCTTTTTTGGCTTTAAGGAATTGATTACTCCCTCTATGATAAGAATGAGATTCAATTCTAAGGAAGATGGATCAAGAAGATTGTTTGCTACTTATTCAACAAGGTCAAAAGTCAAGGGTTCTTAGTTGCACTTACAAGATCACTTAATGATGATAATGCATGGATCATTGACAGTGGAACATCAAGGCATATGACAGGGGAAAATAAAAAACTACAAACTCTATTGAAGGAACCATCTTCCCATGCAGTGGAATTGGGAGACAACAAAAGCTATGCTGCTAGAGGCTTGGGATCAACATCTTTGAAGCTAGAGAATGGAGCAAAACTACATCTCAACAACATACTATATGTTCCAGGTTTGAAAAAGAATTTGTTTTCAATTTCTTGCTTAGGATAAAGGGAATAGAGTTGCTTTTGTTGATGGAAAGGTCTTGGTTTGGGGAAAAGATTCAAGTATTGATAAAGCTAGGGTTATTGGAGTTCGTGAAGGAAGTTTATATAGAGTCATTACACTACCTCCTCAAGCCCTAGTTCATATGGAAATCTCTCCTATTGAGCTATGACATAGAAGATATGGTCAGCTTCACTATAAGGTCATTCCCACTCTTAAACATCTAGTTCATGGCATCCCCGATATCAAAGAAGATTGTGAAAGAGTTTGCAATGGATGCTCTTTGGGAAAACATAAAAGAAAACCATTTTCAAATAGTGAAACAAGGTATAAAGAAATGTTAGACCTCATACATTGTGATGTGTGTGGGCCCATGTCTGACAAATTACTTGGAGGTCATCTTTACTATGTAACATTTATTGATGATCACTCTAGAAAGACATGGCTCTACCTTCTTAAGAAAAAGGATGAAGTATTTGAGAAATTCAAAGAGTTTAGATGTGAATTGGAAACCCTAACCGAAAGAAAAATAAAGACTTTGAGATCCAACAATGGGGGGGAATACACTTCTAAAGAATTGATTGCATATTGTAAAGAAGCAGGAATTAAGAGGGAGCTTATTGTTCCCTACTATCTCGAATAGAATGGAGTGGCCAAAAGAAAGAATAGGACAATTGAAGAAGGTGTACAAACAATGCTCCTTGATCAAGACTTACCAAAATTTCTATGGGGAGAAGCAACAATGACAACCATATATATTCAAAATAGAAGCCCTCATAGAATTTTTGATAATATGACACCCGGGGAAGCATTCACAGGGAAGAAGCCAAGTGTGGATCATCTCCGAATCTTTGGGAGTCCTGCCTACATCTACATTCCAAAGGACAAACGAAAGAAGCTAGATTCTACAAGCATCAAAGGGATCTTCGTTGGCTATAGCCTCTCCTCAGAGGCATATAGAATCTACATCAAGGAAGGGAGACACATTGAAGTAAGCAGGGACGTTATATTTGATGAAAATCAAGCCTACAAAAGATCAAAGGATATTCCTATTGATTCAGATGACGAAGATCTACCTATATTTGAAGAAGAAGAAGTACAACTCGACATCCCTTCTACAATTCAAGAAGAAGAAGAAGGACCAAGTGAGCCTATTCAACTTGTGGTCATACCAAACGCAAGGAAGAGGCCAAATTGGTTAAAAGCTACTGTTGAAGATGCTGAAGGGCATGGAGTTGCGAAAGGAACCTTTAGAGAAAGAAAAAGGCCAAAGAGATATTCTGGATGTGCTGCATACATGACAAGACTAATTGAAGTAGAACCATCTACATTTGAAGAAGCTGCACATCAAGAAGTATGGAAGAAAGCTATGCAGGAAGAATATCAATCCATCATGAAGAATGGGGTTTGGGAGATCGTTCCTAGACCTAGTGACAAATCGATTGTCACCTCAAAATGGATTTACAGGATCAAACACACTGTTGATGGAAGCATAGATAAATACAAGGCCAGATTTGTTGCAAGGGGTTTCTCTCAAAAGGAAGGCATACATTATGAAGAAACCTTTCCACTCATTGCAAGGTATACCACCATTAGATCTTTGGTTTTATTGGCTGTTACAATGGAATGGAATATCCATCAAATGGACGTGAAGATAACATTTCTGAATGGGACCATTGATGAGGAAGTATACATTGAGCAACCCGAAGTCTTTTAGGTAAATGACAGAGATACTCATGTCTATAGACTCAAGAAGGCCCTATATGGTTTCAAGCAAGCTCCTAGAGAATGGTATGCAGGAATGGATGCATACCTTCTAAGAATTGGGTTTGTGAAGAGTTCCACTGATCCAAATCTCTACATCAAGGTTGTGAATAATGAGCCAGTCATTACTCTATTGTATGTGGATGATCTATTCATTACAGGTGTGGAAAGAAGAATACAAGAATGCAAAAAGATGTTGGCTGCTGAATTTAAGATGAAGGATCTAGGACTAATGCACTATTACTTAGGTTTGGAAATATGGCAAAATCCTGGGGAGATATATTTGGGGCAAGGAAAGTATATCATCAAGTTGTTGCAGAAATTTGGGATGTTGGATTCCAAGCCCATGACTACTCCTATGATCACTAATCTCAACAAGTTGAGTAGCTCCGACTCAAGTCTCGTGGATCTTACCTCTTATCATTAGTTGGTAGGTTCTCTGATGTATTTGGTAAATACTAGGTCGGATATATTCTTGGCTGTAAACATCCTCAGTCAGTTTCAATTGGAGCCTCATCATGATCACTGGATAGCTGCCAAGAATATATTGATATATCTTCGTGGCACGATACATCACTGCCTAAAGTACAATAGCAAGGAAATCAAGTTGATTGGCTTCACAGATTTTGATTAGGGTCGCAGTGAGACCGATGGAAGAAGCACTATCGGTGGATGCTTTAGTTTGGGATCTGCCATGATCTCATGGATGAGTAGAAAGCAAGATCTTGTTGCTTTGAGTAGTGCTAAAGCAGAGTACATGGCTGCATGTGAAGTAGGAAAGGAGGTTGTATGGTTGAGGAAGCTTATGGCAAATTTGTTCGAGAAGTCTCTTGATCCTACTTCGATTAATTGTGATAATCAGAGTTGTATCAAAATGTCTGAAAATCCCGTGTTTCATGTTTGGATGAAGCATATCAACAATAAGTTCCACTATATTAGGAAATTGGTGCAGGATGGGATCGTGAAGCCACAATATGTCTAGATAGACGATCAGGTAGCTGATATACTAACAAAGTCTCTTCCTAATAAGAAGTTTGAATATCTTAGAAGCATGCTTGGTTTAGTTGATATTGCTGATTTTATTGATGATGATAAAAGTCTGGAAGAGATTTGTTGAGGCCTTGTGTGTGAGACACATTTCCTGGGAGGACATATGGCTGACACTATGTGTTGATGTCTAGTTCCCGAAGTAGGGAGCGCGGCGTTGGTCATGGAGCTCTGACCTCGGATACGCACCTAGATCCCTGGGTTGATGGTTAGAAAGTAAACTTGATGGTACCTAGAGAGGCTGAAAGCTTTAGTCCATCTTAGTCCCACTTGGATAGATTGCTTTGGTCGGGAATTTAGTCCATGGCATTGTGGTGCCCAAACTATTGAGAGACCTTGTGTGAAATTCTATCTATTGCAGCCACTGGAGATTACCCTTCTAACTCAAAAATTAACTCTATAGTTTATTTACTATGACAAATAACAAATAAAATCACAACTGCAATTTTCACTATACAAAAACTGCGGAAAATAAAATGTTGGAAACTGAGAAATTCTAGTGCACACAATAAAATTGACACATCTATTTTTGGACAATTGTCCCCCGAAAAATCCAACTTGGGAAAACCGGTGCAGAAGATGAGGGTTTTATTATTTATGTTCAACAACAAATATGAGTACAATAATTTAGATGCCCAACTAACAATCTAATATGAAGAAAACACTGGCAAAAATATTGTGAGAATTTTCTCTCACCCCACAGCTATTTTCTGCCTCCGAAATAGCTTCCCCAACCTCTGCGTGAGATGCTTGCGTCAGCCTCTGCGCAGTCCCTATGCTAGCCCTCTGGAGATTTCGGTCTTCCTTCCTTTGACTCTTTTGGGCACTGACAACTTTCTCTTGGAATGCTGCCACTCACCTGCTCCACCTGCTACTCAGCCATCTCTCCGCTACTGTTACTCGGCCGCTGCTGCTACTGAGAAAAGCGAAGTGCCTGGGCAATTGAGTATTTGCATTGGATGATTTCCATCACCACATTGACTTTCTTTTATAATCCACTGTTGAAGCACCAACGACCAAGTTTAAAACTTAATCAATGGCTAGGATCATTTCTGGGTCGATCCGTGTGAGTTTCTAGATGATTCACACCTTATCTCAGTCAATACTAATTAATTAACCATATTCCCAAAGTTTAGACTTAGGAAATATTAAAAAATCGGTTAATAATCTAATTGAGACACTTCTAGGCGGAGTTTCCAGAAACGATTTCTGGGTTTTGGAGATCTCATGTATTCTAGCCTCTACACAAAATTTCTTGGCTAGAACACATCCGATGCTACAAAAACTAACACTCCCTCTTAGTGAGGAATGTGTTCTAGCGTTGCTACCCCCTATAGCAACACCCTGTCTCTGTATCATCTCTTGTCACGTTGCTGATGTCTGGCTGCTTCTGCCCACCAACCACTGCGCAACTCTAAGATACGCTGCATCTGTGCTGCTGTTGACTCTATAAAACTGCTGCCAACACTGCATCTGCACTACAACTCCCTCTTCATATGTTGTTGTTGCAATTGCACCATGTACAACATCCAAAACAACTTGTCCCTGCTATTGAAATGTGTTCTCCACCATACCCATCTGTTCTCTGAAATAGACGAACTTAGCTCTCCCTAGATCTTTCATGAGTATATTTGCAACCTGCTCTTTTGTGGGAACATATTGTAGCTGGACTGCTCCTCGCTGTACACAATTTCTGATGAAGTGACACTGAATATCGATGTGCTTCGGCCTGTCATGAAACACTGGATTCTCAGAGAGCTTTACGCAACTCTGCTTATCACAATAAACACTGGTCGCATCCATCCTCTACTTGAACAAGCTTACTAGCAACTTTTGAAGCCATATAGCTTCACATGTAGTTGTGCTAGCTGCCATATAATTTGCTTCTGCAGAACTCAGTGCTATTGACTTCTGCTTCCTGCTACACCAAGAAACCATCCCTGATCCAACACTGAAGTAATACCTGGAGGTACTTTTCCTGTCTGCTGAACTGCTTGGCCAATCTGCATCTGTGCATCCACAAAGTTTGATATCATCCTCTCGAGTATATTTCAACCCATATTTGATTGTGCCTCGAATGTATCTCAGAATATGCCTCGCTGCTGCCCAAAGTATCCTTTTTGGTTTCACCATGAACTGACTAAGGGTATTGAATGCGAAGCAAATGTTTGGCCTAGTGTTGACCAGATACATGAGAGACCCAATGAGCTGTCTATATAAGGTGGGGTCGATATCCTTGTTATCTTATGCATTTGTCTTCTTCTAGTTGGTAATCATGGATGTAGACATGGGTTTGCAATTCTGCATTCTGAACCTCTTCATAATATTTGTAGCGTATCTTCCTTGCCCAAGGAAGATCTCCCCATCCTTTTGCCACACCTCCAATCCTAGGAAATAGTGCATCAACCCCAAATCCTTCATGTCAAATTCTGTTGCCAGGTTCCTCTTGCAATCCTCTATGAGCCCTGATGATCCTGTCGAGAATAGATCATCCACATACAAAACTAGATTGAGGGGCTCATCGTCTACCATCAAATAGTAAAGGTTGGGATTTGCGTCACTCTTGAGGAACCCCATCTGTTGCAAGTAGGTGTAAATTCTACCATACCATGCCCTGAGAGCCTGCTTGAGCCCGTATAGAGCCATCTTCAAGTTGCACACATGCGTGCGCATTTCTTGAGTATCAAAGCCCTTTGGTTATTCTATGTACACTTCCTCTATCACTCCGTTCAAGAAGGCTGTCTTGACGTCCATTTGGTGAATCTGCCATCCCATCTGAGCTGCTAGAGATATGACTGATCAGATGGAAGTGTATCTGGCAATTGGGGCGATGGTTTCCTCATAATCTATCCCTTCCTTTTGTGCATACCCCTTTGCCACGAATCTAGCCTTGTACTTTTCCACACTGCCGTCTGCCACATATTTGATCTTGTATATCCATCTCGAACCTACAACTAATTCGTCTTCTAGCCTGGGCACTACCTGCCAAACATCATTCGTCATGATAGAGCTATACTCTTCTACCATGGCATCTATCCACACCTGATGCTGTGCGGCCTCCTGAAAGTTGGAAGGTTCTGTAACCTGAGCTACCAATGCTTGGTATCTCTCAGGTTGTTTGCGCTGTCTCTTGCTCATCTTGGAGTCCTCTACATCCCTTAATGTCTGACGAACCTCTTTGCTGGCTCAACCACTAGTCGTGGGAGGTTCTGCCAGCTCCTCCTCATCCTCTCTCTGCTGCTCCATTTGTTGAGAACTCCTTAGATTTCCTGCCCTTGAGGAAACACTGGTATTGGTCACAATACTTGACCCTTGTGACTGTCCTCCTTCTTGTCCCACTGACTGCTCCTGTGGTTGCCCCTGTTGCTGGACTAAAGTAGCTTCTGCTGACTGATTTTGATCACTGGCAGGCATCTCTCGAGACCTCCTGAAAGCTCGGTCTTCCATGAACTTCGCATCTCGTGTTACTACTATCTTCCTACTGCTAGAAATGTAGATTTTGAATGCCTTTGAGGTTTCGCTATACCCAATGAAAATCCCCTTCTCTGCAGTCCGATCCAGTTTGGTCCTTTTATCATCTGACACGTGACAATAAGCAATGTTGCCAAAAATTCTGAGGTGGCTAACTTCAGGCTTCTTCCCTGTGAAGACTCCTTCTGGCGTTTTCTTCCCCAATTCTCTATGAGTCTTGTTTTGAATATACATTGTCGTGTTACATGCTTCTACCCACATAAATCTAGGTAGATCTTGGTCATATAACATAGCCTTTGTAGCTCCAATAATGGTTTTGTTTTTCCGCTCCGCTACACCATTCTGTTGTGGATTATATGGAGTTGTCCATTCTCTCTTGATGCCTTCCTTCGCACAAAAATTTGTGAAGTCTTTATCAGTATACTCTCCTCCATTATCTGAGTGAAGTACCTTGATCTTCTTCCCTGTCGCATTCTCTATGAGAGCTTTAAACTCTCTGAAATGATTGAAGACCTCATCCATGGTCTTCAAGAAGTAGATCTAGGTTTTTCTGGAATGATCATCAATAAAGGTGACGAAATACTCAGCATTGTTGAGAGCTCTAGTGGACATCGGGCCACAAATATCTGAGTGTATAAGTCCTAACATGCCATCAGCTATGGTGTCACTCCTGGGAAATGCCGCCTTAGCATACTTCCCAAGTATGCACCCTTTGCACACATCATCGTGTTTGTTGTCGCACAAAGTGTCTAGGCACCGCGACAACGCTCAGAGTAAGGGTTGTCACTCTTGATCCTTACTCACTCCGTTTAGACTCTCCTAGGCAAGTCAAGGGGTGTAGTCCTTAAGGTAAATGGATGAGAAACCCTGTGAAACACAGACTCTAGGAGATTTTAATGATGGACAATTTTATGAATCTAAAGCAAGCCTCGGTAAATTACGATAGATGGATTAAGATAAGACACGATTACAAGATATAAATGACTAAAGACCAATGCCTTTTATATTTAGCCATTGACTAAGTAATAACAAGTCATCCAGAGAAAACTTATAGATGTGGCAAAGGGACGATCATGAACAATTAGATGTAAATGCCAAAACTTTAAC
Source organism: Pinus taeda (assembly GCA_000404065.3). NCBI lineage: Eukaryota > Viridiplantae > Streptophyta > Pinopsida > Pinales > Pinaceae > Pinus > Pinus taeda. The sequence continues at coordinate 100,972 of APFE031025778.1, forward strand.
ATGTAAGAGATTCCAGATTTAAAATGATTTTCATTAACTGCCTAGATCTAGATTCAATTAACTTTCTTTAACAGTCAATATGATTTAAAACGTTTATCGCACTTTGACCATAGAAAAATATAAAAAATGTATTTAATCACCAAATAACACTAAGGAACTTCAGATGAACAATTTAGTTATTCCTTAGGAACTTAATTTAATCTGAAAAATGAAGAAAACAAATCAAAGGGTCAATAAAATGGATTTTTAATGGGCTGTAGGTCACATTAAAAATACTTAATGTGAAAGCGCAAGTCCTTTAATTTATTTATTTAGTCACCAAAATTTCAAACTTCCTAATTTTTTTAGATTTTTTTTAGAATTTTTTAATTTTTCGATTTTTTTTTAAGGTTTTGGATTTTTAAAATTTTAATTTTTTTAATTTTTAGGATTTTAATATATTTAGAATTTTTTAAGTTTTGATTTTTAATTTTTTAAGATTTTTTTAAAATTTAATTAAAATAAAATAAAATCAAAGTCAAAATAAAATAATGAAAACTAAAATAAAAAATAAAAAAGAGACCAAAATGGAACTTCGATTTTTTTTTAAACAAATAATAAAAAAATCAAATTTAAAACGCATTAAACTAACCTAAGCCTAAGATCAAATGAAACTAATTTTTTTTATATATACTAACCCTAATCATACCTATACGTGACAAATAAACAAAAAATCGAATGCGTGTTGCTGTTGTGTGCAGGTTTGTAGGTGAGAGCTGGAGTAGCAGCGAGGAAGGATGGAAAATGGTGAAATGGATAGAGGAATGGTTGTGGGAGATGAAACATCGAGGAGAGGAGGGCGCAAGGTTTGAGGGAGACTAAGAGGGACGCGTTTGTTTTGCAAGCTGAGGGACAACAACAAAGATGGCAACGCAAGGCAGGAGGATGAGGGAGCGAAAGCGTTCATGCAAAAGAAAGAAGACCCTGGCAGGAGTTTGGCAGTGACAGACGAGGAATGCTGGAGAAATGGAGAAGGCAGATCGACAGATTTGAGGAGAACGCAGGCTACGAGATTCGATGGGTAGCATGGAGGTGATGAAAACGCAGATCGATGGAGGGTTTATGAACTTGGACAGAGCAACAAAGTTTTAAGGACAGATTTGCAGGAAGAGGAAGCCATGACAACAACGGAGAGGGATTCAATGATGAATGGTTGCAAGATCTGAGTGGGTGAGGGAATGAAGAAATGCTGCGGATAGATGAATGGTGAGGTGACCAAAAAAAACCCAGGCAACAGACAGGAGTTTGCAAATTTTTAGAGAATGTAGCAGCAGCTAAATGACTGAGCCCTCTAAGAAAAATTCGAAATGTACAGTAAGCCCTAAGACTAGGCAACAAATCAATTTGCAAAATGGTGGCCCAGAACTTCTTTAAATCCACCAGAACCTCTAAAAAAATTTCCAGCAATTGCTTGAGATTTATTTATGAAACCCTGGTGAAATCTTCCAGATCTAAGAATTTTTAAAACAATTGGACTGCAAAATTCTTTTGAATAAATTCCCTGCAAAGTGATGTTGATGAACCTCAGAGATCCAGATCTTACCCTTTAGGGCCTAGATCTGGACTCTACACAATTCCCTTCTTCATATTTGTGGCTGCAAGACAACAAGAAACACCCAAATGATATATACAATGACCCAAAAAACTAAAACCCAGAAAATCCAAGTCAGAAAACCAAAAAATAATTACAGATCTATGAACATGAATGGCAGATCTATTAGATCTAGGGAGTGTGAATCCAACTCCGCTCCTAGATCTAATAATCTGAGGCTATCAACAGCCAGATCTATCGATTTAGCACAAAAAAAATAAAATTTTTTAAGTTTAAAGGAAGTGCTGAGCTCAAAACCCTTCATGCATCACCCATAAAAAATATTTTATGATAAGCCCCAGATCAAATTAAGCTGGGCTCTTCAGGAAACACGGATCGGGAGTTGGTTGGTCCAACTGAAAACTTCCCCGAACGCCTGATGATCTAAAAATCAAAACTTTCTTGCAAAACTCAATTCAACCATCAACATAGAGTGAGAAAACGATAATAAAATTCAGATAAATAGAGATACCTGCTATTATATTCAAAACTTAAATTATTATTCAAACCCTAGCGACTGAGCAACATACCTGTACTCAAATCACTCTTCAGAAAGCTATCATCAATGGCTAAAAATAAATCTATGCATGAAAATGACACATCTTATAGTATTTCCACGAAGAGTAACACCAGCAGAAATTAACCCCAAAGTCTTTCTTTATTGCTCATAAAAGATTAGAAGAGAGCTTTTCGCTTAGCACACGATCAAAAGATCGGATGAACTGACTGACAAATGATCTCCTATTTAAAGATAAATCCTCCAACGGCTAGTTCGAGTGATCCTTGTCAAAGCAATCTTGACCGTTGATGAGGATCAAAATTCCTTTTAATCTCATCCGTTGAAATTTTAAAGTCTTGAGAAAATTCGAATTTTTCAATTAAATGCATTTTAATTAACTCAAAAATTAAAATTTTGAATTAATTTCCTCAAAATTTTGACTTTCACTTAACCCTAGGGACCAAAGGCTTAAAATTTAGCAAAATAATTAAATTACCTTAGTCCTTAGACCTCTTAAAATTTAATTTTTAAGGATCGACGAATTTTGTCTGCGGAGAATTTAAATTTACCTAGGACCTAGAATTAATTAAATTTCTGGCTTAGGATTTTAATTAATTTTGGCCAGAAAATTTAATTAATCAACCTATGAGGGGATAAATTATTTTTTCAACCCTCAAAACAGTTTACATCATGATTTTTACATTTTTTAGATCCTAAGAGGAAAACCCATTTGCAAAAGACCCTCACAGACTACCTAGTTCTGTGACACAAATATAATCTAGTAGATCAAGCAATCTGTAATAAAATAACCTAACCAAATAGTTAGGATTATTCCCAAATCACTTTTACATAGACTCGATCTAGAACACTAAGACTCCCCTAAGATCGCAGTGACAAAATCCATTCCGACTTTGGGGTAAGGTTGAAGGAAAACTCTGTCGACCATCCGCGAATGGATCGGTGAGACAAAAAACCTCTTGGAATGTAGATCGTCACCAGAAAAGTAGGTTAACCTAGGTAATTACATACATGACACATATCTGCTGAGATTATTTACATTATACACATGCAAATTGAGTTTACGTTATAAGATGATGATCAAGTTGATGATGATAGCTGGACGACACGAACACATCGATTAGGCACTATCTCTTTTGCGAAAAAATGGGGTGTACTGCTATGGGTCGTTGAAACATAGTGGTCAACAGTGTTCAATCCCTAGTTCAAGAACCCTTGTTATAGTTTCCTTGAGCATCCTGAGTGCTCCATGATGTAGATGTCCCATTCTTTTGTGCCATAATTCATTCAGCTCCTTCCCACTGCTACTATTGCTGCCTATTAGTGCCATTGGAGAATCGATTTGTAATCGGTACAACTTGTTACTTCGAACTCCAATCTGTCTTACTTTTTTCTAGCTCGAGAGCTTGACATACACTTTCCTCCCTACAAAGTGAACATTGTACCCTTTATCCTGTAATTGGGATACTGAAATTAGGTTCATACCCAATCCCAACACATGCAATACATCAAAAGCTCTAGTGCTTACTCCCGACTCCCCTGAAAATCTATGGTACCTCTTCCTGTTGGAGTACATTTCGTTCTGTTTACCATAGTAATCTGGAAATCCATCTGCTCCACTTTGTAGTTAGAGAAATATTCTCTATCCCCTGTCATGTGAGCTGAAGCTCCATTCTCTATGTACCAGACTCCCTGTGAAGTTGATCCTGCTAAGCAAGCAAATTTGTCTACCAATCTGGAAAACAAATCTGAAGTCTCTTGAATGTTACTTCTGTCCATGGCAACTAGAACAAATTTAGTGTGCTATTTCTCTTTTTCTCCCGACGTGAATTATGCAGCCTGGAGCAAAACATCTTTGCGTCCAACCAATATTATGCTCAGGGGAAAAACTGAGTTGCAACTACTCCCTCTGAATGCTGAAATCACTAACTGGGCAATTCGAATTTTCCTGCCTCTTCTTAACTGAGAAAATCGAACTGCTGCCCTAGTAATTCGAATTGCTTGATCTGGGTTTTGCACAGTCTCTCTAGGAATTTCGATCTACCGCTCCCTCTGAACAATGAAATTCCTTTTTTTTCTTCTGAGCTTCTTGGCTGTTCAATTAAGCTTTGATACCATGTGAAAATTCTATCTATTGTAGCTACTGGAGATTATCCTTCTAACTCAGAAATGAATTATGCAGTTTATTTATTACGACAAATAATGAATAAAATCACAACTGCAATTTTCACTACACAAATACTGTGGAAAATAAAATGCTGGAAACTGAGAAATTCTAGCACACAATAAAATTGACATAGTTATTTTTGGACAGTGGTCCCCGGAAAAACCCAACTTGGGAAAACCAGTGCAATAGATGAGGGTTTTATTATTTATGTTTAGCAACAAATATGAGTACAATAATTTAGATGCCCAACTAGTAATCTAATATGAAGAGAACACTGGCAAAAATATTGTGAGAATTTTCTCACCTCACAACTATTTTTTCCCTCCAAAATAACTTCCCCAACCTTTGCGTGAGATGCCTGCGTTAGCCTCTACACAGTCCCTATGGTGGCCCTCTGAAGATTTTAGTCTTCCTTCCTTCGACTCTTCTAGGAACTAAAAACTTTCTCCCGAAATGTTGTTGCTCTCCTACTCCACCTGCTACTTAGCCATTGCTCAATTGCTGTTACTCGATTGCTGCTAGTCGACCACTGCTGCTACTGAGAAAATCGAACTGCCTAGGACACTGAATATCTGCACTGGATGATTTCCATCACCACATCGACTTTCTTTTATAATCCACTGTTGGAGCACCAACGACCAAGATTAAAACTTAATCAATGGCTAGGATCATTTTTGGGTCGATCCGTGTGAGTTTCTAGATGATTCACACCTTATCTCAATTAATACTGATTAAGTAACCGTATTCCCGAAGTTTAGACTTAGGAAATATTTAAAAATTGGTTAATAATCTAATTGAGACACTTCTAGGTGGAATTTCCACAAACAATTTCTGGGTTTTGGAGATCTCAGGTATTCTAGCCTCTCCACAAAATTTCGTAGCTAGAACACATATGATGCTACAAAAACTAACACCTTGGATAGGTTTCCTTGGTTAGGAATCTAGTCCTTGACATTGCGGTGCCTCAACTCTTCATAGTTTATATAGTTTGAGATCTTCTGTATGAATACCTCCCTAATTAGGAGGGAGTGTTGAAAACTGTAACTAAGTTCGGTCTTCATAAAATGTATTTTTCAAAAGAATTTTTATTATTGTTACAATGACTCATTAAAGCATGGGTTTCATGCTTGGTTCATCATTTTATTAGTCAAAGTTCCCATTGTGGACTCCTAAGATTAATAAAGAGTCATTAGAGTCATTGTATATTTTATGAGACCCTTCTTGGGCTTTCAAACGATGTAAAAAGAGTTATTTTCGAGTTAAAGATGAATTATGTAACCTCCACATCAAGTCGGCCTCCAAGAAGGCAATTCGATCTCATTGGAAGGCTATATATACAAGTCAATTCGAACTCATTTGAGCATCTCACTCAACCTAGCTCGATATCTAAAGCTGGAATCTGGGAAAAAGTGTGAAGGTGAAGAAGGAGGCTAAAAGGAGTGCGAATTTGGTCAAGAAGGGAGGGAAGGACAAAATCGAAGTTTTGGTATCTCTCTCTCTCTTTCTCTCTTTCGTGTGGGCTAGTTTAGGAGATCAAAGTCTCCTTGTCAAAGTCGAAGCTACTGTTGATTGCGGAAGTTGTCAGGTCAAAGTTGCTAGGTCGAAGTTGTACTGCTACTAGATCGAAGGTTGAATCGAAGAAGGAGAGGCTAGCTTTGTGTGGAGGAGGTTTGAGTCTAGGTTGAAAAGTCTCAAGAAAAACTATTGAAGGAAGATATTTTTGACTGGATTTTCCCCTAGATAGGGGTTTTGCCTTGGCAAGGTGTCTACTTCTTGTGTCTTGTGTTTTTGTGATCTTCATGCACACATAATTTGGTATTTACTTGATGAAAGATATTATAACAAATAAGTAAAAGAAGCCAACATAATTCACAAGTAATTATCAAGAAAGAGAAATCTAACCCTAATTCTACTAGCATTGATTTCTCAACATCCCATGAGCACATGCCAAAGTTCACCAACATTTGCAGAACCTGCCTTGTTGCTCAACGCTGCATCTATGTCTACCTGCAACTTGTAGAGGTTCTTCACCCTCACACGTATCTGCTTCACTGCTCTTGAAACTAGATACTTGAGGTAAGCCTTACCTCTGCTGAAGATGACATCGTACCCTTTGTCCTCAAGGACAACTACTGAAACTAGGTTCTTCTTCAACCCTGGAACATGGAGAACATCTTTGAGATGAAGAGGATTACCTGACTCCCTCTCAAAGCTGACCATACTAACTCCCTTGGTAGCATACTTGCCATTATCTCCAAGCTTGATATTCACTTTCATATACTTCTCATCCAACTGGCTGAAATACTCCCTGTTCCCAGTCATATGGAAAGAGGCTCCTGAATCAATATACCACGTACTACCTATTTAGCTTTCCATGCAAGCTATCAATGAGAAATCCTTCTCAAATTGAGAGCAAACTCATCTACCTCAGCTGATGCAACTACATGCTCCTTATTCAACCCGTTCTTCTTCCGGTTAGGACATTTAGAAGCATAGTGTCCAAAAACATGGCAAAGCAAGCATTTGGTCTTACTTAGATCCGTCTTCTTCTTGTCACCCTTTTGACTTTTTTCACTCTTCCCTTTGCCTTTCTTGCTGTTGACTTTTCCAATAAGCAAGATTTTCCTCCTCCTTCTCAACCTTGGAACCCTTGCCATTGCCGCTAGAAGACTCAACTAGTCCAAGCCTTAGCTCCTCCTAGATGAAGTCACTCCATATTCATTCCCAATCCGACAACTTATCTTGTCCAATAATGCTTTGAACAAAATTATGCCAATCTTTGGCAAACCCATTCAGGCCACATGCACTAGCTCTGTGTCCTTGGGTTGTTCTCCAACAACAACTAGCTCATCACGAACTTCTTGAATTCTGGTGAGATAGGCAGTTACACACTCACTCTTATGCATCTTGATTGTCCTAAGCTTCTCTTTGAGGACCATCTTCCAGTTCTCGGAAGAATTATGGTAGAGCTTGACTAAGTCCTCCCACATGTCCTTAGCTATATCTTTTTACTTGCAACATGAGGGACCACATGATCCCAGAGTCCATCCAGGATCATCCTCTTGGCCTTGGCTATCTGCCTTTGGAAGAGCCTCAACTTGTCTAGATTTGAAGGTTCTGCAACACTTGAATTCCCTTAGCCCAAACTCGTCGAACAAGAACAATATCTAGACCTTCAAAACACCAAAATTTGAAGAGCCATCCAGTCTATCTTGCTCTCACAATCCTAATCTTGTGTGAGTTGCCATCTTTCAACCTTGAAGACTATGTGCTAATTGATTTCTATTCACAACTCTTATACCATGTAGAAAATCCATGAAATTCTGATTTGCGAATATGAACAATCTGAAAATAATTTTCTTTTCATATAACCACACAATTTCTCTACAAGGAGCAACGAAATTGCACAAATTCACACAATAGAACACAACAATTTTCTAGGGAACACAACTGGGAAAACCCTTGCTTGCTTGAGAATTTGATTGAAGAAGAATAAGCTAGATATCTCTTACAACCAACTTGTCTCAATCAGAAAATACAATATTCTGTCTGCCTTAAACTACTCTTGAAACACTTGCTAGGATGTTGATTTGCTCCATGAAAACTGTGCAAACCCGAGCTCCTAAATCTCTGCGCATTCCCAACTCCAAAAAAATAGGAATTTCCTCCTATTTTTCAGTGGACCTCTCAAGGTTGCCTTCCTTCTCCAACTCGCACAAGAGAAAACTTTTTGGCTCATTCCTCTTACAAGCTCACTTGCTCACAACCTCGTGCTTAATAATGAATACAAGGTGTGCCTTCAATCTCCTTATAAGCACTTCGATTTGGCTATTGTTAGTAAATTCTATGTTTGGGAAGTCGCACTGGTGCTTTTCTAGTTAACACAAGTAGTTAACTAGTCCCTCCTAAAATTTAAGAGGCTAAGTCCACTTGCTCTTTCAGTTCCCAAATTAACTCACACTAGAGGACATATAACGCGGTCCTCCACAAACTCACACTAGTCAAACTGCTTCTTGGACTCTTCCACATCATTGGAACTCGTACATGACTAAGGAGAACACAAAATTCAATTCTTTAAATTAAGGCACAAATCGAGGAATCCATTCCTTCGCTACTTTTCAACACTTGGAAGAGAAAATGATGAATAATAATAGTCAAAAGATGCTCAACATTCCACCTCAACGGTGACATGTGGCTTGACTTGGTCCATAGTACAACTCACTTTTCTTGAGGAAGACCTCGATGTGGTTGAGGAAAGAATCATTTGATTTTGAAAGAACAAGAACTTTGTCCACTTGCTAATTTGGTCCATAAGGCCTCCAATGTTTCACTTTTGACCCTCCAACGGCTATCTCCATTGACTTTAAACGACTAGTAAAACTCGACTCACCACCTTTTCTTAGTTCTCCATTGCCTTGATGAATTTTACACTTTTTCACCTAGGTTTGCTAGTATTTTTCTATATTTCACCTAGGTCTAGTTTCATTTGTCCAAATTGTGCCCTGTGTTGCCATATCATCCTTGCTTGTGCCACATCATCATGTTGAATTGTTGGATCTCTGATGCCTGTAGAAACTTGAGAAAACTGAGACACAAGTCTTGTTCCTCTTTCTTTGTAGACCAATTTTGACATATTGCATATCAAACTCTCACAAAATTTGCCCTTGTTATGCCACCTAGAAACTCCCCATACCATTGGGCCACCTTTGACTTCTGTTGTCTTGATGATGCCTCTACATTTTGGAAAAATTTCAATGTGGCACATCATCTAGATTTTTTACTTAGTTTTTTGAGACTAAGTTGCTTTTTAACTCTTGGGACCACATGCATTGGAAAACATGAACTGCTTCTAAAATGCTAATTTTGTGGGACTGCTATGTTGAGAACTATTTGAGGAATATTGCACCAAGGCCAATGCCACATATAGACTCTATGACTCATAACCATGCAGTAAGACATAGGTGCATCTTGGTGTGGGTTGGACTGGCCCATGCATTGGTGATCATCCGTACATAAGTAGGCTCCTCTAGAACCATGAGTCCTCCCAAGATACATCCAAGATCCCTCGGTCTTGTTGTCGCTCAAATTGTATAAGCACGGTGCGACAACGACTCAGGTCGGGCACTGTCACTCTGATCCCCGACCTCTCCGTCCTCGCTGTCTCCCAACAACAGGATATGGGTGGTAGTCCCTATGGAATATGAAAATGAAAGACCAGTTGGTAATCAATGTTGGAAATACTGAGAGGGGGGTGAATCAATATTTCTTTTCAATTGTTATTATTACTAGTTTAGATTCTTTACAATTTTAGACAAAGAAATGATTTTATTATATATAGAAAAGAATAGAATACAATATCTGATGAATTTTGCCAAGCACCAACTTGGACTTTGATGAGGCTCCAACCTCTAGGGCTTCGACCCTATCTTATCAAGGCACCAACCTTGAATTTAGGAGCACCAACTCCAAGGACACCAATCCTTTCAATTCTAAGGCACTAACCCCAAGGGCTCTGACCCTATATTTTTACTTTGTCAAGAAATGTTTGATTGTATTACACTGCTCCCAAGGTATTCTTCACTAAGCCCTGTCCTTGTAGTCTTTGTAACAGGTTGCGGTTTGCACTACAGATTTATTTCAAGTTCGAGCCTTTCAAGATTAACCTAGTCAAAATATTTAGTTTTTCCCGCTCAATCTTCGACTTCCTTCGAACTTCGGCTTCCTTCCTTCCTGTTGGACCTTTGACTTCCTTCCTTCTTGCTGGACATTCGACTTCCTTCCTTCCCGCTGGACCTTCGGCTTCCTGTTATTTCTTCAAGTTCACGAGTTGTGAACTATCTCACCTTCTCTGTGATTGATCCTTGAGATCGATACTTTAGGTGAGGCGTTTAGCTTGTATTTATACGGGTTTCATCAATACCCAAAGGACACGTTCATTTGGAGGGAGAAGCCGACTTATTGCACATTACAAAATATGTCTTAAACTGTTCATTTTTAGAAATTTCATAGGAGAAGGCCGTACCCACATGAGGTCCCACATCCATGTCATCACCTTTAATCGCAATTGCAACTTTACAAAACTCTTGCAATCGCAACATTCAATATTACCGATATAACATCGCCGATACCCTACTATCGATGGAGCGGATGTGATGTGACATTAAACTATTTTTGATAACTCCGTTGGTCCACAACCTTATCACAATCGGAGTTGTTGAATGTAACATCCCTTTATGACTTGCGATATGCGACAGATGCGATATTATATTAGGGTTGTTACTATACTGTTCGGGTTTGGATATAATATCGCAATCGCTGTTTTAGTGTGACATTCCTTTAAGATTTTGCGATACATAACTTTCAATAGGCGAATGCGAAATTTCATTAAATTGTATTATAATGGTGCGACGGGCCCACAATGATATTGCAATCGATGTTTTTGAATGTAACAGGCCTTCATAACTTGTGAAGGTTCTGATACAACAGATGCAATATAACAATAGGGCGTATTGTGATGGAACCACCAGGTCCGTAATACATATCGCATCAGGGGTTTTGAGTAGTGGCATATAATAGAACCACCGATAAAGACGCTGGTATATTAACTCCGATGCGCTGTTAATTTCTTTCCTTTTGGCTTTTTCTCTTGGGCATATGTCATAGTTCAATAAAGGTGAATTGTAACAGAATGCCGCAATTCTGCTCCGCTGCAGTGCTCCTCCGCCATAATGCTCCTCCGATGTTTTCTTCGACTCTTACTCTTGGCTTGGTTTTCCTGTGGCTTCTCTTGCTCCAATAGCTCTTGTTCTTGATTTCCAATGGCTTCCTTGATGGCTTTCCTCCTTGGCTTCTTGCTTCTATTACTTCACTAATCTGCTCTGCTTCTCCTTGGCTTCACATCATCATTTAATATTCTAGAATATTGTCATATTGACATCAATGACAATCTAGATCAACAATCAACAAGTTCGGGAGACACATTTGAATGGCCTAGGCACTTGGTTGATTTTAGCAAGTTAAGAGATTAGATTAGATTGTTATATGAGACTAGTGCCTTATGGAGTCAACTACTTGCTTTATATTGATTAAATACCAAATGATGGGATGAACAATCACTGCTTAGATGCTTTGCTATCCTATATGAAGTGTAAGTCCTATAATCTAGGTGTGATGCAAGAAATCTCGGTTTATTTTAATTATATGCCTAACTAAATTCATCCCTTGATCCTCAACTGTTTTGAGGCTAGTCTCTAAAGTAGGGTGTAGAGAGAAGTCAAGGTGAAACAAGCAAAGGCTTGGTTAACAATACCTCCCCTTGAAATCTAACATACTCGTTGCCTCCGGCGCTGCAGAGACTGTGGCTCTGACAACTGCAAGGTCACTGTTTTAACCACTAGAGAGGGTCTATCCTTTGCAAGATACAAAATGAAGGGTGGCCCTATCTTTCTATCAACCAAGCTTAGGCTTGGAGGTAAATTGATTAATGCACAACTAGGCCTAAAATTCAATGCAAGATGATTGAGTGCTCTCGAGTTAAGATTGCTTACGATCCTTAGTACTTAGTTACAATTTATCTCTAGTTGTCACACAAAAGTACTTAGTAAATGAAGGACAATCTTATACACAAGATAAAGTGCTTAATTTTACTAGTACCCACAAGATATAACAAATATAACCAAGTAGTACTTGCTTAAAGTACCAAATTATAACAAGATAAATGCTCTTAGTAACAATTCACCAATATGCCAAAGATAAAATTATCATCCACAATGGATATTAACCGTGAAACAATAATTATAATGATGGTAAGTAAAAGAGATTAGAGCACTTATCACCAAGATATTACTTAGAACAATTAACCAAGGTTCTTTTTAGAGACAATTACATTAGTGAAAAGGATGCCAATGAAAGGTTGCTTAAGAGATAGAAAATTAGATGAGCAATTCTCCAAAATTTTGTCAACCAATATCACAATGCCAAATTAAATGTGTAACAATTAGATCTTCAAGAGATGCCAATATCCAATGAATCCTTGAATTACCAATTTAGGCAATATTAACCAATCAGTTAGATCTTAGGATTATGTGTTTATGCGATTGAGCTTATCAAGTGCAAAATTGCAACTTTGAAGATTATGAAACTCACAAGAGACAACGATGTGTTAGTGTTCTTATTAGCAATGAAATAACTTCACCAATTGCCAAATTATTTCAACAATTCAATGTAAACAATGTAAGGAGTGTAAACAATACCTTTCCACAATGAGCTATGATAATCAATAAAGCATGAACCAATGCTAGAAACCTTGTGCAACTTATGCTCAATTCTTATCACAACAATAAGTTTCAATTAGAGTACATTAGGATGCAAAATTTGAAATGCATATAAGTGCAAAAATACTAATGATGAGACCCAATACTAAAGCACTTTTCCAACACAAGATTCACAATGAATTAGGGTCTTTTCAAATGCCAATGCCATTGTTATGATTAGACCTTAATATGCTTATGATAGTAATCAAATTTTCATGAAACAAGCCAAACAATGAATGCCCAATTGATGCAAGTGACTTAGTAATGTGTTACAGTTAGACAAATTATGAGTAACTTTTAGGCCACTTAAATGAGTCCTTTATCACTGTTATCAAATAATTAGATGGCTATAAGTGAAACAATGAGGGCATAAGGTTTTAGTAAACAAACCAATAAGCCTTTTGGCCTAGAAGATGACTAGGAAATTTGCCCAAAACTTCTCCAATGGAGTGACCACCTGCAATCACCAATGTTAGCTCAAATCTCATGAATCTTGTTGCAACCACAATATTTTAGGGGCAAAAATCGAACAATAACCCAATGTAATGATTGAATGAGGCAAAGGGGGCTAGGAAGAGGGCAATGCTAGGCCTAGAAGGCTAGCGTTAGGGCTAGAGAGAGGGCAACAAATCCTAATAGGCCTGCGGATAAGGGAAGAAGCCAAAAATGCCCACGACAAAGAGGAGAAAGGCCTTTAGGCCTGCCCTTAAGGCCTAGAAGGAGGGCTGAGACGGAAAGGAGGCCCCACAAGGGGCTGCGGCCAAGAAACAAGCCCTCAAAGGGTTGTGACAAGGATGAGGAAGGTTGGCCGAGGGGGAAAGGAGGGCAAATGAAGGAGGAAAAGGGTAACGAAGAGGAGGAAGAGGCAGGCCAAGGGCAAAAAAAGCCAAGGGAAAGCCTGTAGCTAGGGTTAAACAGGCCTTTAGGCTTGACGACAAGGGAAGAGAGGGCAAGGGAGGCGCACGACAAGGCCTTAGAGGCCTCTTTAGGCTCGCGGCTAGCCAAGGAAGGAGAAAGAGGATTAAACTAGGGTTAGGAGGAAGCAATGCTAGGCCTGGGAGGCCTAAAACAAATATTGGACCCACGCCAAAAATCGCCAAAAATCACCACGAAATTGCTACAAAAGGCTGGCGGCTTCTTCCTCCGCTTGAGCGTTGAGTTTGGAGGAGAAACAGTGGCCAGATCTTGCCTTCCTAGGCCTAGATCTGCCTCTAAAAATCCCAATGATTTTTTCCAAAGGCTATAAACCCTTGAAACCCTTCAAAAATTTTAGATTTGGCTTGAGAAATCACCTACACAATGAAATAATTTTTTTTTTCCCAAAAACCCCAATATATACAAAATTGAAAATAAACCCCAAAACCCCAACTGCTGCAAAATAAGCGTTAGAAACATATTTACAATATCATTTTATAAATATTTACAAATATACAAGGCTTGTAAATAAAATATTTTTTGAGAAAATAATTTTTAAATAATGATAATGGATCAATGTGTTTTTTGAAAGTTAGAATATTGGCCACACCCTTTTAGGGAAGTAAGAAAACCAAGTAAAAATTCCCAGAGCCCAAATAAGGTCGACTCTTCTCCAAAGTCTATGAACTTGGAGCCCAAGGGCTGGTGTACCTGCAAATCTCTATATGTTTTCTCAAGCAGACTTGTTAGATCATATGGTGAATCAGATCACCTAAGATAAAACAAAATTTTACCAATAGAATGTTCTTATCACCAAAAAATGAAATAATAAGCTTATAATTATTTTTAGCACAATATAGGAAAGCACATAACCAACACATACCACAGATCAATGGACAAAGAACACCGTGAACTGAACCCCAAAGTCTTTTTATTATGATATCAAATGTTTCCAGCAGAGCAATGGCTCAATACCAACCTTACAAATTTACATAATCCATAATCCTTGTGACTTGAGAAGCAAAATAACTTCTATTTATAGAGAAATCCATTCAAGTGGAAAATAACGTTAATTGGTTTGATCCCCGTCAAAATAATCTTGGTCATTGATAATAATTTGATTATCTTTTAATTTCAGCGATTGAAAATATTTATTTTGAGGAAAATTTCTAATTTCTTATAAAACCCATTTTTTATTAATCAAAAAATTATTTTTTTGGATTAATTTCCTCAAAATTTTGACTTTGACTTAACCACCAAGGTCCAAGGGCTTACTTTTTCTTAAAAATCCTTTTTTTCCTTGGTGGGGGACCTCCAAAAATTAACTACCTTTTGACCCACGAGTTTTTTGGTCATTTTCCACTTGAAGAAATTAATTTCTCTAAAATTATTTTTTGACTCTAAATTAATTAATTTTATGGCTTAGGATTTAATTTTATTTTTGCCAGAAAAATTAATTAATTGACACTTGATGGGATTAATTATTTTTCCACTCTCAAATATTTTAGCTATGTTGTCTAAGACTCTAACTATGAGGGACCATGCACAAAAATATTTTTTACATCATATATTACAAATTCAACCCTCAAAAGGAGAATACACGTTTACAGATAGACCCTCAAAATAATTACCTAATTCTGTGACACAATATGATCTAGTAGACTAAGTGATCTGTAATAAAATATTTTAGCCAAATAGCTTAAATTATTCCCAAACCACTTTTACAAAGACTCGATGTGACACTAGGACACACCTATGACCTTGTCAATAAATTCCACCCTAGCTTTGGGGTTTAAGTTGGAGAAAAAACTCTGCTGATTATCCGTGTTTAGAAACACACAATGCGGTGAGGTTAAAAAACGTCTTAGGATGAAATTCGTCGCCAAAATCAAAGGCTTACCCAGGTGTTGTTACATAATTAAACAATCATACTAGCATCATTTACATTATAACTTGCAGAAATCAGGTTTACAATGATATATCATGTAACTGGCTGGTGATTCTGATCGTTGAAAAATTTTGTACACTGCTTCCTTGGACTTGTGACAAAATGGGTGCAACAGGTCCTATACATGACAAAGAGACTAAGGACTTAGCCCAAAATGATAGGCCATGGTTGACCATCACAAGGTCGAGGACACCTAATACAATGGCTCACATGGTTGTTATAAGGCTTTTGACTTGTGGCCTTGGACTTACAATGGTGATAAATACAATGTGAAAATATATGTGTACCCTTGTTGACATGAGGGGGAACAATTGGCTCCAACTGTGGGGCTCATCCTCTACCTACGAGGATGTGAGAACCCCATAATCTTCCACTTGCACCTTGTTACCCACCAAAATGGGTAACCCCATAGGAGAAGACTTTTCTCCTCCATTTGATAGCTAGCTGAATAGCCAACTAGCCAATAGCCCCTCACAACCACTATTTGACGTTGATATGCCATGTGCCTTTGCCATTTGCATCAACTATGTGCCTCTCACCATCTGGTATTTCCACTTGGATGAAGGTGGGTTGTTATTCGAAAGGTACTTTGATCATTTTACAATCGGGTGCTTATACTTGTTTGTTTTGGGCATTTAGTATGGATAAAAGGGTGATCTGGAAGATTGATCGATCTCGACTGTAAATCTGTTCTCTCACCTTACCAGGGGGTTAATTCTTAACCCTTGTCTAGTGGGATGCTCCCTTGTGGCCTTAGGGTTATAGGAGGGGCACTATTTGAAAAACCCGGATTGAGATAGTGTGTTTATTATCTCCTATGCCATACTTGACACTTTCCATGCTATGTTACGAGCCCATATACCACATCCATTCTTCGGTCCTAACTTGTCATTGGTTCATGTGGATTTGGCATCCTTATGTACGCATTTCTTGAGTAGGGCCGAAAAACAAGTGCCCTGGAGGTTGATGCAACTAAAAGAATGAAAAAGCATATCATGGCCACAAGAAAAGAAAAGGAAGAAAATCAAAATGCAAAAGATGGTCGGGACATAAGGTAGCATGTGGGCAAAAGCTTAGCATGAGCTCTACCATCCTCATTAGCCATCATTCAGTTCTTGAGGACATGATGCTCCTGCACATGAAAGGGAACACTTGCATGTCCCAACCCTGACGAGTGATGAACTGTCTCATTTTAAAGGGTTATAAAAATGATAAATCTTAAAGAGCAATCTCTAACTCTTGAGCTATATGTGATGATACAAAGCATTATCAAGAAGTAAAAGGTGCACAAGAGGGGTGGAAAAACCAAGTTGAGTATGGCAACTCATGCCTCCACGATTGCTCCCTCCTTTACATTCATACACTCAGGATGTGGACACCCCATCCGCTGGTCCCTTTGACTATGGCACTTGGCCATGAAGTCGTTCCCTCTTCATTGTCACTTATTTACACTAATGCCTATTGATTGAGGGGTTGAATTTGGAACTGTCACTTGCCCTTGAGGGCTGGAAGCACTTAATAGGGATGACCATTAGCCACCTCTATCAAGGTAGGGAACACCTTTACGAGATTTGGTCTAATTAGATATCGGAAGTTGATCCTTGTTTGAAGTATTAACATGCCCCTAACATTCAAGTTTGATCCATTTAAATGCATATACGATCTTAATCTTTGATGGATGGTTGCTTTCACTTGAGTTCATGTTGTTTTGTTAGGTGTTTCATTGTAGCTCAAGTGAGGGCACCCACTCCATAGGTACCCAGGCTTTCCATAGAGATATATGGCTTAGTAGATGTAACATTGAGAGAGTTGAGCCTCCTCATAGCATGAGTAGATGTTACATGTCCCAGAGAACCCTCAAGACTCGGGAAGTTGGTCTACTTTGACCTAGCATAGAGGATTCTTCACGATGATACTATTAGACCCAACATGCCCCAGGTTGGCCTTGACACAACTTGATGGTTAGGACTTGATTCAGAGCCCAAATGAGAATGGTCTCCCATTAAGAGACTTGGGAGGGCTTTGTTGAAAAATGTAACTAGGTTTGGTCTTCATAATTATCTTTGTATTGTATCAATATGTATTCCTTGTAAAAGCCAAAAGAAGAAGAAGAAGAAATTATTTTTATTATTATTTTCTAGTCAAAGCATGCTCTTCATGCTTCTAGGGTTTATTGAGTCAAGAAGAAAATTTGTCATGTTCCAAAGTCCTAATTGGAAAATTTGTTACAAAATGAAAATATTATTTTTAATTCAAAAAGAGTCATTTTGTCCCACAAGACCAAGTCGGCCTGCCTTGTCAAGTCGGCCTTAAAGTGGCCCTATTCGACCTCCTAAATGGCTATAAAAGGAAGAGACTTGACCTCATTTGATCACTCACACGCACACTTCGATTTTTTTACAAGAGAGAAGAAGTAGAGCAAAGGCCAAGAAGAGAGAGAAGAATCCAAGGAAGGAAAATCGAATTCTTGCTTGTCTTTATCCACACATGCAAAATTACTGGGGTTACTCTGCAAATTATAGGGCAAAATCTGTTTCTGCGAAGGTGCTAGGAAATTCTGTATTTGCGAAGGTGCTGGGGCAACTCTGCCAAGGTGTTGTGGCAATTCTGCGAAGTTGTAGGTCCAAAATTTTGATTAGAAGAGGTTTGAGCAACTTTGATTCTTGTTGACTTAGTTTGGCTGGAGGAAATCTAAAGGAGGGCTCACTTGGTTACTTGTGGAGATCTTGGTCTTGATCTTGGGTCTTGGATGTCGCACTTTGGTTTGATTCTACAAGAAGATAAGTTTTTTGGGTTTTCCCCCTTGTGGGGTTTTGCCCTGGCTTGGAGCTTACATCTTGTGTTCATTGTCTCTTGTGATCTTCATGCACTTTATGTTTTTGGTAATTGCTTGATTGAGAAGACATAATAAAGTAATAAAAGCCAACAAACGCTGATATGTAATTATCAAGTAAGAAGAATTAACCCTAATCTACAAGCATATTGATTTCTCAACAAGCTTGTTACGCTTGGAGAAGCCCTAATGCTAGAGAGAGGAGGTTGACATGATGGCACCCCAATTGGGCTTGGGATCCTTGAGGAGGATTTGAGGTGAGTTTGAGGGCATTTCCTCAAACTTGGATGATCCAGGCACTTTGACATTTTCTCACACCTCAACACACCTTGACATGGCATTTGGAGGCCTAAAAGGGCATGACGCCTGTATTATTTGAGGCTATGACTCACACGTGTGGGCATTTATTGGTTATTTTGTCACTTAGCTAGTGGGTTGGCTTGTAACACAAGGTTTTCTTATGTCAAACTTGATTTAGGGGCTTCATTAGTGACAAATTGGTAGAAGTAGACCTCATATAAATAGGGGTCACCTTATTTTCTTTTTCATCATCACTTGTGGATCAATTCGGCCTCCTTAGAGGATTTCAACCTAGCTGAAATTGATTTGTTTCTTGTGGAGTATTTGCTTATGTAGACTTCCTCTTGTTTTGGAGACATCATTTTGGAACAATAAAGGCTTGGTTCATGCATTTTCTTGTACTTATTCTATTGTATTTGAATATCTTTTTGGCTATTGCATGGAATGGATATTGTTAAGGTTTCTATGTGCTAGTTTTCATTGAATATTTTTCTATGAAATCTTGGCAATGGTATTGTATGCATTACCCTTTAAGACTTGTGTGACAATCCCTTTAGTGATCCTTCATGTTAAACTCCTCGATGACTTTGTTCCCTCATAAACTAATAGCTAGGACATGAAACTAAGGTTTTTCATTATCCCTTACTCCATTCTAGGGATTAATTTTTCATAAGTAAATCTCCCTCTAGACTCCATCACCCAAGATCAAGCACTATTCTTTCCACATAGGTGACCACACCATAAATTTTCCATAAAACCTAATTTCTCTCTCCTCTCTAAAATTTTTGGCCCTTTAAGGTAAGTCACCAGGCTAGGGTTAGGGCCAAAATTAAACTATGGTGCATGTGTTGGCTTGTGGAATGGTTCTACATGTGGTTGGTAACACATTTCCTCAAAATCATCCTTTTTCGGTG
Source organism: Pinus taeda (assembly GCA_000404065.3). NCBI lineage: Eukaryota > Viridiplantae > Streptophyta > Pinopsida > Pinales > Pinaceae > Pinus > Pinus taeda. Next base: position 120,508 of record APFE031025778.1, read on the forward strand.
GCTAATTCTTCCATTTTAGGGATGATGTCGCAAGCCCTAGGTAAACCTTAATCTAGCCCTAAGCTTCAACTTGGGGCTTTGTGAAGGCTTGCTATTCCTAAGATTAATCACATTCATCTTTTCAAGCCTTTTGTTTATGCTAGTTTGAGTCCCGTCCTTATGTTGAGTGATTTTTCTGGGCCTCTCCTTGTCACCTCCAAGCCTCACACTTGTATATCCATTAGGTGACCTACATAGGGAAGCCTCCCTTGTGGTGAAAATCCACTAAAGAGCAGGAGGTGGTCGCTGTGGTGACAGTGGGCCGCACCTCATAGTCTTGTCACTTGGTCTAATCCTTGTCTAGCGAGACATCTCACTAGACCTGCTAGATTTTGAGGCAACACCCCTGAAACAATCTCACTAGACCTGCTAGATTTTGAGGCAACACGCTTGAAACAATCTCACTAGACCTGCTAGATTTTGAGGCAACACACCTGAAACAATCTCACCAAATAGATGTAAAATACTAGGAGAGAATAAGATCGAAATCCTATCCCTTCCTAAGAAGGAAATAAATAAAAATAAAAATAAAAATAGAAACTAACTAAAACAAAGTTGCATAATTAATGTAATGAAACAATATAAGGCAAAAACATATAATTAATCAAGCATGTAAATAACATCACATCAATGGAATGAAAACACTGCTAGAAATTGCGATAAATAAGAGAACATATAAATTAATCTAATAATCACGCTAAAGAGCTTATTCATTATGTCCTATTCTAATCTAAGAGAAGTGGAATATGTTAGGCCAAATCACATAACCAATGCAATCAACAAATAATTTCATCATTACTTTCAGTTTTACCTTTGTGCTTGGTTTGTGAAAAATAATGAAACGTCAAACTTGAGATAAGTACACTTTGGTACTTCATTCATAGCTTGGACCACATTTGCTAGGAAATCTTCATCATGGTCGAAGAAGAGCCAAGGTTTATTCGCACTACTATAGGTTTCTTTGATCCATAGATCGATAGGACTAATATAATGATCTTATTGCATGAGTGAAACCACTCATCACTATTGTTTAGCAAATCTGTAGTCAAGGAAGTCTTGGATGGCACCTCTAGTTGGAACCTACACAAGGACTACTATCCTCCTTGGCTGCCCCTAATCACATGCACACACAAATGATGATAAAATTCATGAGAATTGAGAATAGATTGGAAACCACCACTTACAATTCACTATTTTGGCAAAGGAAGTTGAGAGCTCATGAAATATGTATGAAGCTAAATGTGATGCGACTTGCCCACTACTACAAGGTTCATGTCCTTCCTGTCAAATGGGTCTTTGTACACTGTGGACGACATGCCAAAGCTATCCATTTTTGAAGATCTTATGTTGTATCTTGAATGTAGAAATCCCCTTTTTGCACCTATATATATGCCTACTCCTGTATGGGTTGATATGGCTACTCATATTCTATGGAACAACTTGGTTTTTCATGAGGCCAACATCCTGCAATCTAATATCCCTTAGACTTTGTGTCATATATAGGATCATCGATGAAGTAAGAATAACTCAAGCCACATTTACATCTATCAATTTTAAGGAATGGATCAATAGATTCAAGCTCTTCGTGGCCCCCATCTTCTACAAGAGTATGCTTGTTCACTGATTCTTCCTCTTCTAGATCACTAGGATACATGTCATGAAGATCAATTGCTTGGAAAGGTGTGTAGTCTGTTGAGTTTGTGCTTTCATCTAGAGGAAGGTAGGTGGGTTCTTGAGTTACCCTGATATCAAGGCTCTCCTCATATTCTTGGTTTTTAATTTTTTTTGGTTCCTAATAGGAGAACAAGGAGATTCTTCTTCATTTCTCTTCGACTAAGAGTCTTTATCTTCTTCATTTGTACAAGCAGAAATATCTTCTTTTAATTCCAACACTTTGTCCTCCTCCGTGAAGTGGGATTCTTCACTACTGTTCTTGCCTTGAGATGACACATTCAAATATGTTGTATGGTTTTCTTTATTTTCTTCTTCAATAAGATCTCTTTTATCACTATTCTCAAGGTCATGCAATAATGGTTCAAGGGAGGTAGGAGAAGTTTGAGCCTCTACATGTGAATCTTCTTTTTCCCTATTGACTTCCCCAATTGGCAATAAAGGACGAGGGCCTTCTTCTAGAATTTTTTGTGCCAATTACAAACCTTCTATTTCTTGAATAAAGGAAAGACAACTTTCTGAATGACAACCCCATCTTACACAAAATGCTTCCAGAAATTTTGCAAAGGATGGAAACATACCTTTGCCAAGGCTTTTGTACCAAATCATTGCAGATCCTTCCAAACTTACGATGAAGTTACCCATCATGACTTCGTCATGGAGGAAATCATTTTTCTTGAAATATTTGATAGATGCAAAAAGTTGATTTCAATTGATTCCCCATATCCATAGAAAACGTGCATGTCATGTGACCTAATTTTATAATCATCACAGGGAAAATCCCTCATACTTGAAAAATTTACTAGATCATACCATGGTGCTCTTTAAGGATGTAGCTCCATCTTTTCGTTAGTTGTAAAATTTTGGTAGTAAGGCTAAATTGAAATCAAATTCTTGTGGTTGGTTTGGTTGACACAATCCTTATCATGATAACCTCTATGTTCTTTCTCTTGATTGTATCCTTGACCTCTTTCTTGTTGAGATTTTCCCTTAAGGAGAGAGTGCCAATCAAACCAACCATAAAAAACATGATGACTAGCCATTGAGAGAGTGCTTTTTACCATTTCGATTAATAAATACTCCCTGTAATGAAAAACTCTTGGATCAAGGAATAAACAAAGCATTATAGAGTGGTTGCCCTAGATAGTTGTGCATTGCAAAATATATCAAGATCTCCCTAGATATAGGGGGTTCCTCAGGAAATAAATAAACAATGCATGACCAAGCTTTGATTATCACTTGTCTTCATTTTGTGTAAGACGTCCCCTTCAAATATACTTATTGGACTACATATCTAGTGTTTATTAGGTCATGTGTGTCTCCTACCCTTGGAACACTTGTCAATATAACTAACTACCCTTTAAATAGTATTAAATGTCTTTGTTAGGGGAGTCCTCAAGAGGAGTGGTTATTCCTCCTTGGAATATAAAGCAATGCCATGTCTTCCTCAAAGCTAGGATGTTCCTGTTGACCCTGCCGCCTACACCTACCTACAAGTCAGTGAGAAAAGCCTTCAACCCCACAAGCTGTGGTTGGTGGCAGGGAACTCAAAGAAGGGGCTATCACACTAAATCCCTTCTCTCTTCGTTTAAGTTATCTCCTAGGTTAGCTAAGGGGGGTGGTCCCTAATGAAAAGTTAAGTTAAATAGTGATGTGAGTTTCTAGGAGAATTGTTAGAGTTAAATTATTTCTTTAAGATTTATAAGCAAAAACTGATATGAGCAATAACCATCATAAGATAAGCATGAAATACGTAAACAACCAGTGCCTTCCAAGTATTTTCTTTTTAAGAAATGAAATTACATTTTGCTTAAAACAAAAGTAGAATGCTGAAAAAATTGAAAGCAAAGCAATATTGGATGGAGACAAAAATGACATGAAAGAGTCAAAATGATAATCTACAATTAATGTACAAGAACTAGATCAAGACATGCAAGTAGAACTCCATATTTGTCTAGTTAAAACAATGCTCTAGATAGCAAATAAAATCCTTGAAAACACAAGATATTGATCAAGAAAAATATTTAATTTAAATTTATGTGATCCTAGTAGGCTAGAGGAAAGGAAACTCCCTCTTTCAAAATCGTTTGACGAGATCCTTGAGGCAAACCGATTGGGTCCTTCTATTCTTGATTTTGGGAGTTATTCGTCTATTGGAGAGCTACCCCACGCCCAGGTAAATCCTTCAACCGAATCTAAAGATCTCTACACACTTGGAAAAAGATGTCTGTAGTCATAGGGGATTAGATTATACAATGGAGGATAAGGCTAGAGATTTCACCAAAAATCTTCTAGTGCTCCTCTTCCTAGGGTATTTCTCTAACCCAAAAACGGTAAAGCCATACAAGATAGCTTGCATATTTTAATCCAAACAAGTGGCAAAATGATAACTAGCATAATTCAACATATATGTAGAATGTAAAATGCAACAATTGAAATAACATCACCTCAAGAAATGGAAGGAGAACACCAACACAATAGTACCCCAAAGTCTCTTTTATTATATGAAAATGAATACAAAATCCACAGAGTCTCTGTAAGCCCCAATAGTTCCTTCTAAAAAAAAATGAGAGCTCAAGACTCATATAAATAAGAAAATGGGAGATGATCCCAAGGAAAATTCCAATGACAAGTGTAGCAATGATCAAACAAGTGGTTGATATGACTGATGTGCATATCTCCTTAGCTGGGCAGCATATATCCTTTCCTCATGTGCCTAATTTCCTAACTGTTGATTAGTGCGAGAGCTACTTGCCAAGTGCATATATAACTGAAGTAAACGAGAGACAAACTCCCACACAAATCTCCAACTAAAACCAGTGATTTGACACATTTGCAACCAAATACCAACACTGCCAATCAAATCTGTGTATAGCTGCCAGCGTGGAGGTTGATCTGCTATGCGTGGATCATGAAGCACAACTCTCCAATCATAACCTATGATTTGACATCTTGCCAATCAAGTGTCACGCTGTTCCATAAATTTGCGTGGTACCTTGCTAAACTGGGCTGTGTATAGGTTGCAAAACATGCTTTGCGTATCTTCTTGTTAGCTGGTATATAACTTCTTCTTGTTAGCTTGTATATAACTTCTGTTTGGCTGGCAGTGTTTAGTGGGAGACAAGGCTTGTCCTACGTGGCTGTGTTGCCCCCCTTGACTGCTATGAGCTGACTGATCTCAAATCTGCGTGGACCTAGCAGCTTGTATTAATATAACTTTCTGAATGCATTATTTCTTTGTGGGGACAAAGTGAGGGGACAAGATTTGTCCCATGTGGCATTATTGCCCCCCTTTAAACTTTAATGAGCTTTCCCTTTATTCCTTTAAAACATAAAAAATAAATGATCACTTTTCAATAATTCGTGGTGTCTCAAAATTTCAACGTGCTGCCTTGTTGACTTAGTACTTGGAACCTTTGAGTTCTACCTTGTCTGGTAGGCCCCACATGCTTGCCACATCACCTTTGACCTTCACTTGAATTTCCCATGTCAAAATTTGACTTATTTTTACTTTTGGAAAAATTTCTCTAATTATTCCAATAATTCATTTAATTATTATTATTTATTATTATTTTTTTTTTTCCCTAATTTTTGCCATTAACATTAGCAAAATCAACTTTTGAGGGATTATAAGTCTTTTCTTGATGCTCAAAGTGCGTCCTAGGATAATGCTAGGCCTCTGAGGAAGAATTTCGAGTAGTCACACGCCCCATACATTTCCTAAGGCCACTTATTTACATCATTACATAGAAAATAATTAAAAAATCACGTTTTGCAGGAAAATTTTAATTATTTAAAAACCTTACTTAGACCTAACCAAATTTCACGAAATTTTTTGTGTGATCTAGTATGGTAATATATATCGACTCTAGACACTAAGATGTGTTAGGGGCTCAACTTTCAAAGCGTCACCCCGGCTTTGGGGTAAAACGTGAGTGAAAAAACCCAGAAAATTATCTGCCTCTAAAAAAGAAGAGATAATTAATCAGATAAAAAAATCACTCCAAGGTGTACTCATTTGCTGATCGAGTCCCAACATCCTAGGCCTATTACAGACTCAAAAAGTCATCATTACTAGTATCACTTATTACAATTCCCTGCAGGGTGTGGAATCTGGGTACAAGAAAGATGATGAGAAGATAGAAGTAGAGTTAAAAAACTCTGTTCACTGATCATATATGATGTTACAACTATCTTCTGGATCATTCTTGGGCGTGGAGTCTTCAAATAATCATCAGGTGCCAGTCCAGTGGTCAACAGTTCCCTATGAAGCCTTCACAATGTGGATTGATGTGCTAAATCATGGGAATGATTAGTTAATTTTCTTTAACCCCAACAACTTGTTGATTTGGGGTAGCATCGGATGTGCTATAGCCATGAAAATTGGTGGAGAGGCTAAAGCACATGAGATTTTGAAGACCTAGAAATGGTTTGGGGAAATTCCACACGATTAGAGAGATATTAAAATAATCAATATTTTTAATAGAGTTTCTAAGTCTAAACTTAGAAAATTAAAATATTAATGGGTATTAATATGAAACTGGGTGAGAATGTTCTAAATGGCGTGGATCAAGATTCAAGCCAAATCTAATCTTAGCTATTGATTAGAGATTTAATCTCGACCGTTGAAGACTCAACAGGAAAGGTATAAGAGGAGGCTTGAAGGTCAGTTGGAGACACACCAAGATTGATCAGTCAGTTCGATTTTCTAGAGCGGGGTTTGTTGAGAAAATTCGAACAAGTGATTTGAGTTACAGCGAGGGGCAGTGAGTGCATAGCAGAGAGGCAGGGATAGTGCCAGAGGGCCAGCGCAATGATTGAGGAGGTTACACAAAGCCAGCAGGAGCCACACAAAGGGCCAGAGAGACTGTGCAGAGGCTAGCCGGGCTTGTGTGGGTGATGCAAAAGGCTAGAGAGTCAGCGCAGAGCAGCAGAGGGCTGATGCAGAGCCTCAGAGAAGCGTTGGAAGGATTTTTGTGGAGCAGACTTGTTAAATATCTGCTTCCGAAGAGAGGTATTATTGCCAAATAGATATCTTTGTTGGGTGAGCCAGTTTGGCACCCTAGTTGTACTCAAGAAAGTTGCTTAATAATAAAACCCTTAGAAGTGCTGCACCGACTTTCCCAAGTTGGGTTTTTTCGGGGAAGATTGTCGAAAAATAATGGCGTCCCTTGTGTGTTTGTTTGTTATTTCAGTTGATGATCTGTAGATGGTTGAGACTGCATTTGTGTTTATTTTCAGTATTTATATGGCTAAATAACTTGTTAAGAAATAAACAAGTAGGTGAAATAAACCAGATAATGCAAGAAGAATTTTTGACGTGTTAGACTTAGAATTTTCAACATGACTTGGTTAATTACTTCCTAGCAAATGCAAATCTACTGAATAAAAAACACATCTGAGATTTTAACATGTAAAATAGATATAATAGTGGAAGCATATTAAAACAACGATCCTAATCACATGCACACAAGATTTTTGCCCTTCAAATCTACTGTTTCATTAAATAACAATCTATAACATACAAGGGATCCCTTCTTGGGATAATGTCACTCTGAGGAAAAATACAAATACAACAATAAACCTAGAATTGGTCCATCTGATCAAACCCTTGATCTCTCCTTCGATCAGCTGGCTGATCTAGATCATTCCCTTCCTGTCCCTAACACTCTTCTTTGAACCCTACACACTTGGAAGAAAGTCATTTTCCACCCAATCATTGAGATCTCACTGTCTCCCTCTGTCTTGTGCTCAAAGATGTGTCTTCTCCTTTACCCTAGCCTTCCTTTTATAAATTTGAGTTATTGCCAAATCCACAACTCTAATCTCCAAAGTGATTGACAGTTGAGGTTATATCTCAATATTACTTGAGTTCAATGGTTGAGATCCATCTAATTCACTAATGCAAATAATCTTTGCATTTCATTAGATTAATTCACTTTATCTTATGAAAGTCAATTACATTAATAATTAAAGTAATTGTGAAGGTTAAGGGTCAATTAGGTGACTTCCACACGCCTAAAGGCCTATACGGAAGCATTGTTTTAAGATTTGACTGAAACGAATCCGAAACGGGCGAGCCAGATCGAGTCAAAGCCTGGTCGGGTTGGCTCGGTGGGCAACTCAGTTCGGCCGGCTGGGTTGTTACCGAGCCCGAGCTAACTCGACTGGCTCGGTGGGCGCAACTGAAAAACATTTTATTTTTTGTTATTTTTTGGGGACCCCAAAGCCCATTCTTATATGCCTTTGGGTTCTTTGGGGTCCATTTCCCTCTCCCAAACCCTATAAAACCTACCCAACCCCTCTCATTTCCTCACAACCATCTCATTGCATTTGAGTGAGAATTTGTGAGGAGTTTGTGAAGAGTTGTGGAGTTTGTTTTTGGAGCAGCAGTGAGGAGTTTTGGGCAAGCATTGGAGCAAAAGTGAGGAGCTTCTTGGGCAACCATTGGAACAACATTGAGGAGTTGGTTTGTTGGAGCAACTTTGAGGAGGCAGTTTGTACTTAGAGGTATGTTCTTTTTCACTTCTAAAAATCTGTTTTTGCTTATTTATTTTTTCGTGCAAATTTGGAAATTGAAAAGAGTGTTTTTTGTGAAAGAAATGAACATTGAAGCAATGCTATTTTCGTTTGTTTTCATTTTCGATTTTTTTTCTTTCATTTCCAAGTCAAAAAATGGCTCCTAGAGTGAAAGATGCTGCTTGGGCATACGCTGAAATGGTTGATAGTCAAATGCGTTGCAAATTTTGCCATAGAAAATTGAAGGATGGTCCTGGGGGTAATAATAGGTTGAAACAACACTTGGTAGGGATTAGAGGCCAAATTACTCCATGTGAATCACGAAATTGGGGAGATTAGGAAGGAGTCGTTAAATAGCTTTGAGAAGTTTCAAGAAGAAAAAGCAAGGCAAAAAGAAATAGAGGCTGAAATTGGAAGGAAGAGGAGTATACAAAAAATGATGGTTACCAATCCCCATATTGATTTTGAGGGTTCTTCTTCTATCCCTTGTACTGATGCATCCAACCCCTTCTGCTATGTTCCTCCCTCTTTGGAGTCTATTCAAGAAAAGGTTAAGGGTAAAATGAAGAAGAAGGGTGATATGAATATCAAAAATTATTTCATTGTCACACCCTCCTCCCCATCAGATGCACATGGTCCTGAAGCTACTAAAACTTTGTAGCCCACTTTAGATGATCATTGGAAGAAAGAATTGAGGGAGACTGCTTGTGATTACATATGTAGATGGTGGTATGATGTTGATATCCCCTTCAATGCTTCCCATTCACCATATTATGAGCCTATGTTTGATGCCATATTTGCTGCTGGAAAAGGCTTCAAGTCCCTACTATGCATGAGATAAGGGGGTATTGTTTGCAGGAAGAAATTTCCTCCATTAATGAGTATTTGAAAGATTTCAAAAACTCATGGGCAAAAATAGGATGTACCATCATGTTAGATGGATGGACTGATCAAAGGAACCATACCATCATAAACTTTCTTATCTTCTGCCCATAGGGAACCATGTTTCTAAAATCAGTTGATGCATCTGATAGGGTGAAAGATGGACAATTGTTGTTTCAGCTATTGGATGAGGTTGTTAAGGAGGTGGGGGTGGCTAATGTTGTTCAAGTCATCACAGATAATGCCTCTAACTATGTTCTTGCTAGTACACTGTTAGAGGAAAAACACAAAACCATCTTTTGGACCCCATGTGCTGCACATTGCATAGACCTCATGCTTGAGGATATTGACAAATTAGATTGGGTCAAAAACACTGTAGATCATGCGAAAAGCATAACAAAATTTATCTACAATCATTCATGGATTTTGAGCCTGATGAGGAAACACACAGGGGGCAAGGATATTATTAGGCCTACCATCACTAGATTTGCAACTCATTTTTTGACATTGCAACCTATGCTTTCACAACATAGAAACTTGCAAAAGATATTTTCTAGTGATGAATGGAATCAAAGCCAGTGGTCTTTCAAACAGGAAAGCAAAGAATTGAAAAAGAAAGTTAATGAAGAAATATTTTGGAGAAAGGCAACAGAGATTGTGAAGGTCGCTGAGCCACTAGTTAAGGTGTTGCGGTTGGTGGATGGGGAAAGATTGGCTATGGGATTCATTTATGAGGCTATGGATCAAACAAAGGAGAAAATAAAGAGAGCATACAAGGATATAGTGGCTAAGTATGGGCCCATTTGGGCAATCATTGATGAAAGATGGAACAATCAACTCCATCGCCCTATACATGCAGCTGGGTATTTTTTGAATCCAAGGTATCATTATAAAGCTCTAGTGACAGGAGCTTTGAGTGTGGAGGTTAGAGATGGATTGGTTGACTGCATTGATCGCATGATCCCATTGGAGTGTGATCAGCTGGAGATACACCAACAGATCACAACCTTTAGCAAAGTCACAGGTACCTTTGGGAAGAACCTAGCAAAGATTGCAAGGGAAGCAGATCAGCCAGGTAAACAAAAATTTCAATTTCCAAATTCTTAATACTTATTTTGTTAAATTGTTTATAATTTGAAAGTTGGATATAATTTGCTGAAAGTTGAAACTTGAGCTAACTCATTACACTACTATGTTTTCTGCAGCACAATGGTGGGAGGCTTTTGCTATCCATTGTCCTTAATTGCAGAAGTTTGCAATTCGTATTTTGAGTCAAACTTGCAGTGCTACTGGGAGTGAGCGCAATTGGTCTGTCTTTGAGAGGATTCACACGAAGAAGAGAAACCGTTTGGATAAAAAACGGTTAAATGATTTAGTCTATGTCCAATACAACCTCCGGCTCAAACGCAACCAATTGCTGAACAAAAGACATGATTTAGATCCCATTGTGTTGAAAGATGTTGATCCAATATCAGATTGCGTAGTGGAGAGTCATCCAACAGAGTTTGATTCTGATGAGGATCTTGATTTGGATTTACAGGCGGTGGCATCACTTGAAGAAAATGTTCAGTTGAATCCATATCCACTTGTACCAGCCTCAGGCCTAGCCCCAAGTCCTCTAGTTGCACGTGCTTCCTCTGCTCAGCCACGACGTAAGTGCATATCTCGTCTATCTCAGCGTCTAGTTGCTGCACAGCTTGCTAGTGCTACCACTACTACAGTTGCAGTTGGAGATGATGATGAGGAGAAGCCATGGGTTTCCTTGTCTGACTCTGATTCGGAGGTTGAGCCAGATGATGTTGGCTCCTCTAGCAGTAGCCAGTAGTACTGATCAGTGGTGACTAGTGATGTTTCACAGTTTACTTTTGTTATAGAGGCCATTTCTAGCCTCCTTGGTTATGTGTTTTTGTTTTGATCTCTATATCATCATCATATATGTATTGGACAGTGCACTGGGTGCCATTTTGACATAATGGATATATTCATGAGCCTACTTTGATCATATGTTGTCTTCTATCTATATTCTAAAGCTTTGTGTTTGGAAACATGAATGAAAATCTTTGAAATTATGTTTTTTTATAAAAAATAAATATTTAATGTATTTTTTACAACGACCGAGTCACTGAAATCAAATTGGCTGAGTTGATACCGATTCGGAGTCGACCCTCGGCTGTTTCCAAGTCGGAGTCGACCTTCGGCCGTTTCCGAGTCAGAGTCGGAGTTTTAAAACATTGTGCGGAAGTACCCGCCTGAGCTACAAACATGAACATGCTCCTCATGAGGAGAATCAAACCTCCTTGAGATTCCAAAACAATGCCAATTGTAGCCATATGAGTTTGGGTGTTGTTCAAACCAAGAGTTCAATCCAATTGAAGATGCCAACAAGATGCCCAAAATAGCAAAATTAGCTGGGGTGCTTTGCCCAACTAGCTCCCCCAAAAGTGGATTTCATGGATAGCCCTGCCAGTGTGGGCTTTGGTTGTTAAAACAACCTCGTTAAAGCTAGGGAGACCTTGAAAGAATGTGCCAAGAGGCCTAAATCAATGTGCATTTGAACAAACCAACTCCAAAACCCTTAAAATAAGGTGGGCACTCTAGAGAAGTGTGCAAGGTGAAGCACTCCTCAAAATAAGCCTAAAATAACCAAAACCATGTGTCACAAGGTGAAACCATGTGCAAAAACCATCAATTGTTCTCAATACCATGTACGAAAAGTAGGGCAGTCTAGGAATATGTGCAACAAAGTGTGAATGCAACCAAATGACAAATGAATCATCAATAAGCCAAGTGCTCCATCAACCAAGCCTGTAAACCATTGTAATACAAACATGTGACATCACATATAGGGCAAGAATGCAAGGCACTAATCAAACTCTAGATACTGGTGATGTTGCATGTCTTCAGCTATGTGATGAAGCCTCAAAATATAATGAATAGTGAAAAGAAAGGCATCAAAGGCAGCAATAAATGGCCATCAAGCAATCATCCTCTATATGCATCCTGCTTGAGCTGGGTGTTCAAACTTGGACATTCCCCATGCTACATGAGGAAGTAATAAATATAACAGAATGTGCGATGCAGTGCCGTGTGATGATATCTGCATTGACTAATCACTATTGTTGATGGGTCATGTCCCTTGGTTAGGTCATGTCCCTTAGTTAGGATGTGTCACTTTATTTATTGTTACTATATTATTAATTTATGTTCATTGCAGACAAGTAGCGCAAGATGTTGAGATAATGAGAGCATGGTGTTTGACCAACTTCTTAAAGGATCAATGGTTAGAAAAGGTTAGATAAAAAATTATGTCATAAATGAATTTAAGGTGCTAGGTAGATAAATCAGTTGAAGTACATGTATATTCAGCTTCTTGCTATATGGCTGATGGACTATATGGTATCAATGTTTGTTTTGTGAGTCTGGCCAGAGATCACTTTGACAATAAAAACATAGAGACAGATTGTGACCAATATAATAATGTCTATGTTGCTTTCTCAAATATTTTTAAAGCATGCCACCATTCTTGTTTAGGATCTAGAAATCAGAATATTTATAAATTTGAAGCTAGAGTTACATAATTTTATGTGGATTTCTGTGTGTTGGCGTAGTTTTATGCATAACAGATTTTTAGTGTCTTTTGTGACACATTGTACTTTCTTTCTGTTGATTTCTTTCTGTTGATTTCCCTGTCAGCTACATCTGCACAATTTGATCGAACATTATTGGAGTATTATGATCACATGCGCTTTAGCGGGACTCCACTTTACACTGAAACTGAGGAACAAGCTAGAGTTCTTCAAATGGATGATGAGAAGGAAGCTTTGACAGGTACATTCCTTCTTATGAAGACTGCTTGTCTGTCTGAGACCCTTTATTGGCATTTCTTGAGTGTTATTTCTTTGCATTACGCTGCTTTATTTTAATTTCTAATAGATAAAACTATTGGGAAACAAATTATAACAGAGAATATGCATTGGCTTTTACTTCCTAAATTCTTCACAACAGTATTTGATAGATCATCTAATTTTAGAAATGCAAACAAGCTAACCTGTGTTGAAAATACTCATAAGTTTGTTATTGTTTCTTTGATCCCAATTGTTTTCTTGGAACAAGACACAGAAAGACTAACAGAGAAGGCAAATTGTTTATATATTGCTGTGGGTACCATCATATAGGAAAGGCTGTACAAAATTGGCAGTGGAAATGGGCTAGCATGATCAGAATACATTTAGTAAACTACGGAAACCTTTTATTCCTAGTACAAAACAGGGAGGCCATTATGTATCAGATAAAGATGCTTCAATCAAAAGGGGGCATCCTGTGGTCATAGACTGCCATTCCCATCCATTTTATCAGAAGTTCATTTCCTATTGTCTTTCATTAATTTCATAAAAAGTTGTTGTTATTAGATGCTTGTCACTTGTATTATTCATATATTTTGTGACGTGGGCATAGTAGTTTGTATCTGATATGTATCATAGGCAAGGATTGGAATGCTCACATTTTGTATTATACCATATGAATTTCATTAATCAGCTTGTACAAGCAATTGCATGAAACTTTTAATCAAGAGGCCTGCAAGCAGTGATGTGCTGTTGGGCAACATGTATGTAGTGATCTGTCATGGCATGCCTGTACGATAGGAATGAAGAGTCATACTAAATTAATTGTATGCAAAGAGATGATCATGCCCTTGAAATATCCTTCATGCTTCATATGATGGTGTTGGTTTAAAAGAGTGCATACACATTCAAGATACACAGGAGAATGGAGAGAGTGATCAAGTTTATAATATATATTAATGCTGCAGCCAATGAACAAGGCTAGCCCAAGGCAGGCTTCTCGTTAACACACCCATGTCACTCTCTGTAATAAATAATATCTCCTTACATCATTTATAGTACCTTAACAAAATTATGATGGTTTAACCATCTAACTCTACCATCGATTGTGTGCCACATAACTTCCCAACACATAATTATACCAAGACGAACCTAACACCCCATGCCCCTCCTCAACACAAATATTCTAACACAAAAAAGGGCCTCACAAACTTTTGCTCAACTTTTGATGAAGAATAACTTGGAATTGACTACAGCTTTTCTCCTCCTGAAATTTGGAACTCTCTACTGATATGCCGTCACTCTCAAATAGAAAGTAGAATTAACAATTTGGTGCTGAACTCACCTCATCAACCATTGTTGCTGTTCCCTCTACTCACCTGGAATCACTCTCATATTGAAAGTTACATTCACAGCTTAGCCAATGCTACAAATTTTCCTAGACAATCACCACTAAGATGCACCTAACACCCCAGCTCCCCCCTCAACACAGATATTCTAACACATAAAAAGCCTCACGAACTTTTACTCACTTTTTGATGAGGAATAACTTGGAATTGACTACAACTTTTCTCCTACAATTTGGAACTCTCTACTAGTCTACCATCACTCACATAGAAAGTAAATTTCACAACTTGGTGCTGAACTCACCTCATCCACTATTGTTGCTGTTCCCTCTACTCATCTGGAATCACTCTCATATTGAAAGTAAAATTCACAGCTTGGCCAATGCTACAAATTTTCCTAAACAACCACCACTAAAAACCCCCTAAAGTCTCCTTTTGCTAGCAGGTGTGCTCGAGACACTGTCTTGAAGCTACCTTTTATGCAACTAGTCATCTAAGTTTGATGCTCAAAACAATAAATCAGCAGTGACAATATTGCACTGAAAAAAATCATATTCTTTCAAATATACTTCTGACCAACTCATATTGAAACAATACATTTGAATACTTGCTATAAGACATATAATCACTTTTAACTCCCTCTGATACCCAAATGTGACAGACAGGGCTGAAGTCCAGTCACAAAAATAATCTCATGAAGACTCACTAGGTCACCACATAGCCACCAAATTCTAGCAGACTTTGTTCTATATACAGAATTCATCGGCATGGGGTCTTGTGTTGCCATTTCTTGAATTGAATGATTTTTCCTTATTCACTTTCTTCACTTCCTTTTAACACCTAGTTAAATATTCTTGCAATGGCCAAAAATGACATTGTATGGAGCTAGCCTCTGCTGGAATTGCTTGTCTCAGCATTTTATGAGATTTTTTTTTTTGAAAATCACATTCTTGGCAATGTTGTGACTGTTCTGGAGTCACTATTCACATGGTTGAACTACTTAGGTGCTGTTCATAAGTCACATTTCATTGCAATTATTTTCCTGGATGCCTCTTTAAAGAGGCTAGACAATGGTCTTCTAGAGTCTTCTTATGTTTCATAGATTTTTGGAAGGTTTTTGTCTTAGTCCCAAGGGAACCCACCCTTGAAATATTGTGCAAAATTGTTGTCACGAAGTCCCCATTGTTGCTGTCATGAGGTTCTATGAGAGAGTGATAGGATAACTTTATATATTCCCAAGGATGTTTTGACTTGTCAAGAACACTATTGGGATCAAGCAAGGTCACCCCTTACTGATGTTATTGGGGATTCACATTGATGAGCTGGAAGTGCACCATAGGGAGAACATCCATGTTGATGATGGCCGTGTTACTTGTTGACCACTGGAGTGACACCTGATGATTACATGAAGGCTCCATGCCCAAGAATGATACATAGGACACTTGTACCATCAGATATCGTCAGTCAACAAAGTTTTTTAACTCTATTTTTATCTTCTCATCATATTTCTTGTACCCAGATTCCACACCCTACGGGGAATTTTAATAAGTGATACTAGTAATGATGAGTTTTGAGTCTGTAACAGGCCCAAGATGTTGAGACTCGATCAGCGAATGAGTACACCTTGGAGTGTTTTTTTTTATCTGGTTAATTATCCATTTTTTAGAGGCGGATAATTTTCTTTGTTTTTTCACTCACATTTTACCCCAAAGCCGGAGTAACGGTTTGAAAGTTGAGCCCCTGACACATTTTAGTGTCTAGAGTCGATGTATATTACCATATTAGATCACAAAAAATTTCGTGGAATTTGGTTAGGTCTAGGTTGTCATTTTTTAATTTTTTAGATTTCCCGCAGTTCAAAAATTATAAATAAAATTGTATTTAAATTGTAATAAGTGTAGCCTGGAGAAGTTGCATGGGGTATGAGTAATCAAAATTACACTTTTCCCCCTCAGCTTTCTACTATGAAACACTTTGAGGGGTTAATAATGTGTTTTGGACCCTCAAAACCCACTTTTCCTAAGTTTAGTGGGAAATCTGGCAATTAATTACGACAAAAATTAAATAAATGGAGAAAAATAAATATCTACACATGCTAAACGTTGTGGAAATGAGGTGGAAAATTATGGGGAAGTTAAAGTGAAGTCCCAAGGTGATGTGGACTCCTAAAATCAAAGAAAGGACATGTGCTCAAATAAAACCGAATTTCTGGCATTAAATGAAAACGCTGTTTGGAAATTCGAATTTGTGAAGTTAATACACATTTGGGAGGATTTGGGAGAATATTTGGTGGAGATTTTTGTGGGAAATTGTCCTCACATGGGTTACCACCCATATACGCTTGTCATTCCACTATAAAATTCGAATTTGGCACATAAGGAAAGAAGAAAATGATGTCCACTTGTCAGAATTCGATTTTTACAATTGGCTTTGGAGCTCCATTCAACAAATTCGAATTTCTCATTGGGATTGTCACCTTATGCCACTTGTTTAATCACTTCTATATTAGGATTGACTCCAATGCCATTTGTCATTTTCATTCTTCATTGGGATTTGCTCCCAACTCTCTATATAATAGAGCCATGACTTTCACATTGGATCATATTGTTACTAGCTATTGTGCTTGCAGAAGCGTTGCTGCCTTGTGCACTTTCAGAAATATCAATAAAGACATTGGGGTTTCATTCATGATGTGTTCTTCCTTTTCGAGTGTGATGAATTGTTGAGCATTGGCATAATTCTTTTTACTCATGTTTTGATCTAATTTGCTTCCATATGCTCTTGTAGATTTGTTAATGTAGAGCTATCCTGCATTGACATTTGATTTAGAAGTATGCTCTAGGTATAGAATGCTTTAGTTGGTTTTAAATAAACTTCTAGAGTTTCTTATCATTGTTTATTGCTAAATCTATAGGAACTAATTCTTGATTGAAGTTTTGTAGAGAGAACATCTTGTTGGGATTACAGAATCAAGTGTGAGGGGAAGTCTTTGGAGAGACCAATCCACTCTTGATACATTCTTAAAGGAGCTTTCATTTGTTCTTTGAACCTTCATAGTCTTATCTTACAAAGTGGTTTTGTAGGGATTTCGGCACATAGCTTGTACACAAGCCGAGAACTTTTAAATTTAAAACTCTTTTAAAAAACATTGTACTTCATTTCTTTCATTTGCTATCTAAGAGTTTGAAGATGGCTAAGCAAAGACGAGAGTTTACTCTCACTCTTTAGCTTAGCCTTTTGTAACTTATAATTGTACATATACATTTTATCTTGTTGATTTTTCTATTAATGCTTAACTTATTTTGCAGTCATTGTTTGGATTGTTTACTAACTCTTGTGTGACAGATTTTGAAGAGCAACTTCCCACAACATCTAACAAGTGTTTGCAGGACCTTTGGAAAGTGTTTGGGGTTCGATTTCCAAGGATGTCATCAGCCCTTTTGAGGCTTATTTTGGCCAAGTCGAGTTCACTAGAGGGCCGTCCATTTTTCTCTTTAAGCTGTGGGCATTTGGAGGAAACTCACACCTTCTTTCCCTTGCATAAGTTTTGTGAGATTTTGTCACTACTTTCTGGAAAAAGGAGGTCTAGTGTCCAAGTTTTAAGAAATTATTGTGAGGACTCTCCTTGAAGTTTAGTTGAGGACTTTGAAGGACCTTTTTCTCTTTGTAATATTAACAAAGATCTAATTTTCTTGTGGGAGCTTGGGATTTCTCCCATGGTATCCTATCTCCCCATTTAGAGGAAGGCTTCTCTTGGGTGGATTGACATTTGCATGGTTTAAGCTTTCATACTTCATTCACTTACATGCATGCTTTAATTGGGAATTAATACAACCTCGCTATCACATTTCATTAAGTTAAAGTTTGTTACAATTTCATTTGAGCTTTGCATTCTCTATCTCATTGTTGCTTGAAGCTACAAGTTTACACTTTACTTTGGGCAATTCATCCTTTACATACAAGCATTTTATATTCTTAACAAACTTTGATTCGTTTCCATTTACTTTTGTAAATTGTTTCATGAGCACTTGAATACATGCTTCAATTTTATGCTACATTGTTATCTTGAATATTGGAGCAATTTATTGTCATTGTTTATTTGAAACAAATTTTACTTTCAAGC